>PVIJ01006616.1:0-90390 GCA_004024925.1 Scalopus aquaticus
GGCCGGCGCTGGGCAGGGGCGCCGAGTTAGTTGGCCCGGGTGGTCGGGGCGGCCGAGGCGCCGGGGCTGGCGAGGGGCGGGCGCTGCACGCCGCCCGCCGCTTCCGCCCAGGCTCGAGCTGTCAGGGCTCGGCGGCGGCTGCAGCCGCTGGGAGGTGGGAGCGGGGGGGCGGGGGTGGCTCCACCGCGGCAGCCATTCCGCTTCCTCCTCCCGCCGCCGCCGCCACTGCGTCCTGTCAGCGCCGGTTGCTAGGTGTGGTGCGTCGGGAGGGGGCCGGAGTGGGCGGCCGCGGGTGGAGGACTGGGCGCTTGCTGTCCCCCCAGCTGCGGCGGGGCTCGCCGGTAGGGCCGGGCACGCGACCCCGGGGCCCTGGACGCCCGCCGCTGCCCCGGCCTGGCGTGGACGCCCGGGCGCTGCGGGCTGAAGTCCCGCGTGTGCCCGCGGGCCGCGCCCAGCGCCCCGGGGCCGGGCTGCCGTGGAGGCCCCTGCTGCCGGGGCCGCTGGAGAGCAATTCCCCGGGGCCCGCGGGCGGGCATTTAAATGCACCCCGGCTCAGCGATTTGCCTTTCAAATGGTGCTAGGCCTGGCTGCGTCCAGGGCTCGGCGGTGGCTGCCTGCGCAGCGCTCCGGGCGCGGGGAACGCGGTGGCCGCGGGGGAGGGGGCTCCCCGCCGGGTGGTTGCTTTTCTTTCCAGCCCAGGATACTGGAGCCTTTCAGCAAGTCCTTTAATTCGCTGAAGTCCTTTGCACACATTTACACACTTCTGTCTGGAGCCGCTGCGAAGGGAGGTGGGTCAGGTTCATCTGATTCGGGCGACCCAGCCACCTGCGGAAGGTGTGGCCGACGCCCAGGAGTTGTCCTGTCTGAGCTGGAAGGTGCAGGCACCGCGTGATGCCCCGACTGGGCTGATTAACCCAAAGAACCCGTAAATTACCCCAGAAAGTCATTTCCAAATGAATGCTATGGATTCAGCCATGTGGATGCAGCTCACGTTTCCACAAAGTTGACAGAATAAATCACTACTGCTGTGTATTTATGCACGAATAAAATGAGACCAAGCCTTATGCTCTTTTGCTTAATATAATGCTTTCTTTTTGCACACAGTGAGTACCTAATAAGTGTTGAATGCTAGTTTAGAAGGGGATATGATGGGACACCCCAAATGACAAATAATCACCGAAAATGTCTACAAAAATCTTTCAAAAGATGATCCTGATATGTAATTGTCCAGCTTTTGAAATTTGCATCTTTAAAAAATATTCACGTAAGAGCTTCTACCACCTCTGATAAAGGTGTGATGGAAGAGCTAAGCAAATCTTGGTACTCTTAGGAGTAGGAGCTTAATAGGGTGACAAATTTGCTGATTCACATCATGATTGAATATTATAATTGAAGGTGCTTTAAGGATAAATCACACTTTGCATTACTGGAGTTTTAGGATTATTTTAAACTACCTGTCACGAAAAGTTCCAGTATAAACTTTCATCAAAGTCCATCCCTTAATTTCAGTAAGTTAACATAGTATGTATTATGTAAATATGTGAATAAATAATAGTTCCTGACCAAGAGAAGGCTATCATAGCATATCCCACTCACACTCCTTAACAATGATTTCAGGGTAAACTATAATTAATGTTAGGTGAGTAATAATTTTACAACAGTACTTGCCTTCTTGGACTAGCTTGGTTAAAAGAAAACATAAATTATAGCTATTAAAATGTATGGAAGACAGTTATCCTTCTTGAAGATTTAGTTGTAATCCCTTAGATGATTAAAAATTAACCATTGGTGAATCACCAGAGTTTTTTAAGTTTGCAGAAATTGTCTTTGGTTTTGTACAAACATTTCTTAAGAGAACTATGGGTTCTGTTAATTTCCTGAAGCTCAACTTAGGGGTGTCTTAATGCAAATATTAAAAACTTAATATAGCTATATTGGTGTGACTTAGGTGAACTATATGGCAAGGCTAACAAGTAACTGTTCTTTGGAAATAATTTGAAACCGGTAAACTTTATGAAAAGTAAATGTTAAAATGAACAAACATTTGAATTTCCCAGGGTGGAGAGCCCAACTTAAAACTATTATGTACCTTGACTGAGGAGAGGCCCTTTACTTTCAAAGACAGCCCTGTATACAGAAAGAAATATAAATTGACTTCAAGAAGAACAAAACCTGATTAACATTCGGTGTCATAAATATAGTTTTGATGAAGAGACGTGGGTGGATATATATCAAAGCATTTAGTGAAAGTTCTAGTCATGTATTATGTGGTATTGTTTGTACTTTGGTATATTAATTTTGGGGACAATTATATGATATATTTAATGATTGACTTTTGTTAAGGAGTGACACATGTAAAGACTACTGAGAGATGTATATTAATTTACCTGTAGTTTTTGCTATTTATCATGTAAGTATAACAGTTGCTTAGGAGGCATTTTCATCTGGGGAACTTTCTGGATTATTAATATTTAGTCACTAGTTAAAATCCTTAAAGTAGTAATGAAATGAAGACTTTATGGAACAATGGCATCTTGCTTGGCAGATTTCTCTAGGCCTTTGGTATTCAAGGTCTGTAGTTTTCACTATAACTGTATTGTTTAGTTCAGATGAAGTGCTTTGAGTTCAGTAGCTGTCTCTTAAAAGTACGCACTTAGTTTTTATTTTGAACCATTTCCCTGTACCTATAAGGGACAAGGATCTGGGGCTTTGGAGCTAAGGGTAGTGCAATTTTCACCATCTTCTGTTTTAAGTCTCTCTCTTCCTCTTGAAAGAGAGATGCACCTGCATTCTTCTTTTCTTCCTTGCATTTCATTGCTGGTCTAGTACTGGGGCATCTGTCTCCCAAATATATATACAACCAGAATATCACAGCTAAAAGTCTTCCCTAGATTCAAATTGCCTAGAGATCCACAGCTCTGTGACACTGTGTTAAATGCTTCTCCATCAGCTTCACCATTGATTCATTCATAGCCTGGCTCTGTTTCTTGGGAGATAGAAAATCTGTTCGGGATTGGTTTTCGAGTTACCGTGAGTTAATACTTGAGTTTGCAAAAGCACTCGGACATGTGCATCCTAGACAGGTGATCACTGGGAATCATAGAAACACCCAGTGCACTGCATTTAGCATTGATGGTCATGTCAGAGACAAATGACATGCCTGCTCTGTCCCTGTACCTCAATGCTGTGCAATCTTTTGGCTTTTCCTCTTAGAAAGGCAGCTTTTTAATCATTCTTACCAGATTTGGTTACAGATCTTCCTCCATTTACGATAAACCCTGATAAGTCCATCATAAGTTGAAAATACACAGAAATGCTGACTGGGAGCTGTGGTTTGCTGCTGTTGCCCAGCATCCTGAGAGTCATATCCTGTTAGCCACTGAATGTATGGCATCTACACCATTGTAAAATCAGAAAATCGTAAGTTCAATTATTATTAGTTCTGGACCAATGAATGTACCAGATACATACCAGATATCTGGTACATTCATAAAAGTAGCTCTGCATTTTGAATTTATTTATGTACTGATATATACTGAGTTCTTATTTTGTGCCAGGCACAGTTCTAGTCATATGTTATTTTTGTGGGAAAGAAAACAAAGATTCCCAACCTTTGGGGAGTTTATATTCTAGTGGTGAGAGTTAAATAATAAACAAACTCATAAGAAGTTAAATATATAATGTGTTGGAAGGTGGTTAGTGGCATAAAGTGAGACAGAGCAGGCCCATGTGGGTTGGGACAATGAAGTATTAGAGTTCTTGGTTGGTTGGTTGGTCAGGATAGGCCTCATGAGAAGCTGACAGGTGAAACAAAACCTTCACTGAAGTGAGATAATTGGTCATGAGGACATTCAGGGAACAGTGAGAGCCTGGTATAGGGAAGGGTGTAAAGGCTCCAAGGTCGACTGCAGCTCTTGACCTGAGATATAGAATCCGACCCAATTCAGTTATTCTTTTTTTGGTGCTAAACTAGCAGGTCATTTAGAACTTTCCCAACTTTGCTATTGTTGACTCAGACTCTCCTGTACGGTCCTTCTTAGGAGGGACGTGGGGTCTGGTTGACTGATAGTGGCTTGCAGTAGCTATGAATTCATGATTCTTGATCTCAAATGTCTACAGGTTTCTTGTTGTAAGTCTTGTTTCCTCATCTCCAAAACCCAAGAAATAAATCCATACTGCTTCATTTCATATGGTAGATGTGTAGCCATACAATTCAGAAAGGTCATAGTCTCTGGAAAGAAAATTTAGTTACCTACTAATTGTGATGTAGAGTTTGGACCCAATAATGGTTTAGTAAGTCCTTGTATTATATTCTTGAAACAAAACTATAGTATACTAAAGAAATAGGTTGTACAGTATGGGGGAGGCTCTTGTTATCCCCATTTTATAGGTGAACAGACTGAGACACAGGTTACCTAACTTGCCTAAGTTTCCATGGCTGCAAAGTTTGAACTGGAATTTGAATATCAGACAGGTGTGCAGAACTGGGCCTGTCCCAAATTGTCAAACTAAAGAACTAGACAGTACTCTCTCTCCTGTTCCTCCAGACACAATTAATCTTTTTCCTCTGGGGGCCTCCCTGGTGGCGCAACGGGTTAAGTCTCTGCACTATGAAGTTATCCGGAGCCACTGCAGCACAAGTTCGATACCCAGCCAGAAAGCTTCCCACATGGTACAGCAGACCTCTCCTGTCTCACCCACTACTCCCCTCAGCAGTGTATTTCAGTCAGTCTGCCTGTTGGGCTCCCTACTCTGTCTCTGGTGAATGCTCTCACCCCCCACACCTCTGGCCTACACCCAGCTTGTTTGCATAAATAAATAAATCTTTAAAAGTAAAAAAAAGGAAAGTAACTCTGAACTTTGAGATGAAGAGCACCTAACAGGTAGCATAGGGAACCCAGCTTGCTTGGGTTTGAACTTACAGCAGTCATTTTTTTTTCATTTTGTTGTGGACAAGTGGTTTAATCACATGGTGCCTCAGTTTCCTCCTCTCCTATGATGAGAATAATAACAGCACCTGCCCGTGGAGTGTCTGAGGATTAAATTAGCTAGTATGTATAAAGCACGCCTCCACAGTACTGAATTATCCACATCATCCAATTTCTTGCCATTTTGTGCTTTTACTTAGTAAGTATATTTGGAATACATTAGCGGTTAACAGAATGTGTCTACCTACTTGTGATGATGTTTTACAACTATTCGAAATCATCAGGTCTTTCTAGGGAAGGCCTGAGATGGGAACTTCAAAAGCTAGCACTGGGATTGTAACCTCTGGCCACTTTCTCTTCTATGTGGCCAGAGGTACTTTAGAAGCTGGCAAAGGCTTTTGCCACTGTGGACTGGAAAGTGGTATCAAGGCCAGCAGCTTCCATCATGGCCTTTCCTTGTGGCCTGTATTTATTTGGAAAAAAACAGGTCTAGAATGAGGCGCTGACCTTGGGCCTGTGGACTCATTCCCACAAGGATGTTTCCTGTGGGGAGAAGGAATGACTGACTGAATAAGTGAATGAATGTGTGAAAGGCTTGTCATTGCCTGCCCTGTTTTCTGTCAGCACCCTGTGGTTTGGCAGCAGAATACCCTAGTACTCTCTCCCACAGCTCCCAAGAAAGTCCCAGGTACAAAGCCAGGGGAAGTTCTAAATGCATGCCTGTGTGTATGCCATACAGGATTGGGGGAACCTAAATCAGCAACTTTTTTTTTTTTTAAAGATTTATTTATTTATACATACAGCTGGGGTACAGGCCAGAGGCGTGGAGTGGTGAGAGGCTTCACCAGAGACAGAGTGGGGAGTAGAACAGGCAGATCAGAAATACACTGCTGAGGGGAGCAGCGGGCGAGGCAGGAGAGGTCTGCCGCACCATGTGGGATTCTCCCCAGCTGGGCGTCGAACTCCCATCGCTGCTGCCGACAGCTCCACAGCCCAGCGCTTAACCGCTGCGCCACCAGGGAGGCCCTAAATCAGCAACTTTGCAGTGTTCTTCAGAACACCATCTTCAGCAGTTCTCCCATTAGTCTACTTCTCACCTGTAAACGGTCAAATGACCCTTTAGGAAATATTGCTGGTGAGAATCCTGACTCATATGTTTCACAAGCGACTGATTGTTTTATGTACCTGGTTTCTGATGTGTGACTGGAACATACGGACAGAAAAACCCTGCCTGCACCTGACTGGGGTGACAAAGCCTTGCAGACTCTTTGGGAAATATTTCCTTTAAAGTGCATCTGTTTTGGAGACATCGCTCATCTCGACAGTTCTAGAAAAGCAAATTGACAGTTCTTTTTAGAAAACCCAATTCCAGTTTTTGTTAACACTGGAGAAACCTCAAGACAGTTGCAGGCTGGAGTACTTGACAAGAGGGACTTTCCTAGGACTGTTTGGAAGCCAAAGGCCTTGTGTTTTAGACTGCTCTAGAGATAGCACGCAATGCTACTGAACCCCTTAAAACTCCTCCTTTTTTTTTTCCAGCTGTCATTTTTTTAGGACTAGCGCCATACTCTACGTTTCCTTTTATTTCTCTCCCCACCCCATCTTTACCTCTGCCTTCAGCACTTCACAGTGCAGTCATGTCAAGGGTACTATTGAAAAAGTACCTGCTGGATTCCAGATAATACATTATATGACATACTGACATGGCTAAAAGACTGAATAGCAATTGTCTTTCATTTAGTGTCTGAACACTGGAAATTGCAAATGTCAGAAAAAATTTTTTTAAAGAGCCTTTCATTTAATAAGCTAAGTAGATTGAAGAAAGTTGTGTCTTTCCCTTGTACTGGAATATTGTATTAGTTTTCACCTGTTTTTATTTAAGGACTATAGCAAGCATGGACCAGATTAATGGATTTTCTTTTCAAGGATGAGTAACTCTCCACTTTGGCAGAAGTCACAGTAGCTCTTCCTGGGTCACCAAGCAAAGACTCTCTGTTGAGCACCAGAGAGCATTAGCAGCCCCTTGCTGGCCACAGTGGCCCCTGCCTAGTTTACTCACTGGCCTCCTGAAGGAAGCCCTGTTTATTGCCCACCAGTCTATAATAGGACTTTTTCCTGAGATGCACCTCCTTGAAGAGACAAGGTATGCATCCCATTGTTATAAAAGTAATATATGTTTATGTATTTATACATATGTGTGTATATATATAGCACCATGTGTAGGTACACATATTCCTATGTGTATGTCCATTTATGTGTGTATTACATACATACATTTTTATTATACATGCATTCTCTTGCTCTCTGTCAATATCACTGTGGATAAGTGAAGGCTACCACCCACTTGATTTGCTGTATGCTAGTATTTAAGGTAGTACTTGCTGTCTCCATGGAATTGAAATTTATTTGGAGAGACGGGACAAGTACACTGAGGTAAATGGTGAATAGTAATAGGGTCCACAGAGGCAGATTTATTGTGAAGCTAATGAAGCTCAAGCCTCTTCGCTCAAGCCTCAGGGCCCCTCATTATACAATACATGTCTTACCATTTTTGAACATTGCTAGGGCCCACCCAGCCCTTTCCAAGGCCTCGGAGGAACCCTAGCAGTACGTTCTGGGGATCATAACTTGTCACATATGAAAAAGTAAGATTTTTAACAGCAATCGGTTAATATTGTCCTTTTCCACTCTGACTTCCCTCTGTAACCTTGCTCCTTGGGTTCAGTGACATCAGACTTGAGCGTATTTTTGAGATACAACTAAGGGTGAGTTGAATTAGGGACACACTTAGTTTGAGTCTAGTGGGATATATTTATATGACTCAGCTATTTCTGTGTCTTAAGTTATTTCTAGCAATTCTAGTGTGGGCATCACTTCACAGGAAAACCGTCCACTATGCCAGTTCACCTAGGTCCTTATGTAAGAGGTGTATATGTGTGTGTGTACACAATAAAAACCACACACAACATAACAACAAAAAATACTGACAACAAACTGGTTGAAGAGCGTCAATACGAAAGTTAATCAATACTTAAGAAAGCTTGAAATACCCAGAATTCTTACAGCTCATATGTGAGGAAAAGTTTATAAAGGTGTTTATAAATTTGACAACAATCCTGAAAACTGATAGGGCTTTGCCAGTGAAGAGTTGTGAGGCTGAGAGTAATTTTTCTGAATTAAAAATAAAATTTGATCATCATGCTTGAAGACTTCTATTTTTTGTGCTTCACAGAAAATGGTATTACTAGAAATCATCATTATATGAGAGTTGATCAGTGTGCAGCCCCAAAGAAGTACTTACAGCAGTGTGTCAGCTGGTTAATTCACATGCTGAAATTGATTTTGTGGTATTTTAATAATGTCAGTTTTCAAAATTTTGTATTTTGTTGTCATTTTTTCTTATAATTACTTTTATAAGCATTTTGTATTTGTTCCATTACTTTTTTCTTCATAGTCTATTTAAAGGGACCGGCCCCACAGGCCCACTTGTGCCCATTTCTTGGTACCCATCAGGAAGTCATTACTGTGTGACAGAGACTGTTGGAAAGCACAACTTTCATATGATATTTAATTCACACAGCAAGCTATGAAGTAGATAGTACCCAACCTGAAAGTGCAGCCATCCAATCTGGAGATTTATGTCCCTACCATACTAGTTAAATACCTTATCAAATGAATTATGATTTAGAATATTTGTTAGGATTACAAGCCAGAAATATTTTCCTTCAGGACAGAAAGCCTCTTCTACCTCAGCAATGAACATCATTATCATTATACTTGATCTTGCCATGAGTTGGAGTCACCATCATTTATTGTGACCACCTGTGCACTTTGCTTCTCCCTGAAACATCACCCCTTCCTGGAAAAACTGGCCTTGTCTCATCTTTCTACCTTCTTCCTCAAGAAGTATTTTTTCTTTTTTTTTTTTTAAAAAGATTTTTCTATTTATGCACATAAGAGTTGGGGTGTAGGCCAGAGGTGTGAGGGTATGTGTATGAGAGGATTCACCAGGGAAAGAGTGGGAAGCAGAAAAGGCAGATTGACTCAGCTGAGGGGAGCAGCAGGCCAGATAGGAGAGGTCTGCGTTGCCATGTGGGTTAGTTCCCTGGCTTGGGATAGAACTCCTGCTGCAGTGGCTACGGATAGCTTCACAGTGCTGAGACTTAACCCCTTGTGCCACCAGGGAGGCCCCAAGAAGTATTTTCAAAAATGAAATGAAAATAAAATTAGGAACTGCTCTGGGCTGTGAAAAGATTAAGTTGCAAAGGTGAAAAACATAGAAACGCATCTTGCAGCTAATCTTCCCTGAAGATGTGCATTGTGAGGAATTATATAGTGAGGTTCTGGCTAGTTGCTTTATATGCATTGCTTAAGAGCAGAGTGTAACCCCATTTGACAGGAGGAAATCAAGACAGACCAAAATGCTTAGTAGAGAGGTAGGCTTTGTTCTCTCTGTGACCCCATATACCTTAGTACTTGCTCTTAACTGTCTAAATGGTGTCCTTCTTTGCATTTTAGTAGAAGGCTGCAGTAGACTAAGTGTCTTAAATACAGAAAGACCTGCATTTCCAAAGGGAACAGTTTGGATGGCTGGGGAGATTCTTTGATGTATGCCTTTTGGTAGACATAGAAATGTTTCAGAGCTTCTGAAGAAAATGTTTATGTAGGCCAGAAGAGTCTAGCATCCCTCATCACAATCACAAGGACAAATGGGCAGTAGTTATAGCTACTGAGTTGTCTAAGGCTCCTAAGCAGTTCTTTCACAGATTTTTATCTGGGTGTGGGAGCGTCTGATAAACCTAACACTATGCACACTCATAAACTTCTCTTTTACTTTAGGTTTTAAAAATTAAAATAATGTCATTATGTTTGTGGGCATTATTTTAAGCATTTGGTTGGACCAGTGGTGCCGAATGGGTCCCAGCTATCAATATTGTGAATTAAGAGCCGGAGACCTGTTTGCTGTGCGCACACACGTGTACAGAGGCTTCCCTGCAAGACTGCCCTGGTGGCACACAGAGGAGCCCACTTCGGGGCAGAATTCCCCATCCCCAGACCTTAAACAGCCCATGCAGGAGCACATCTGAGCTCAGAATTGAAAAACTCCTTCTTGCCTTATTCCTTCAGTGAAGGTCTCTCAGATGCTCATTTGACTGCCTGATTCTTGTTGTATGACTTAATTATATAAATAATGGGAAAAAATGGGGCAATCTCTAGAGACATGTTTGTGCAGCTTACTGTTAACTGAACACCATAGTGATGAGCATAACTTAAGCCCATACTTCCTCAGGTATCAAACATCAAATGAAGAAATGGGTTTGTTTTTTTAATTTCCTTACAAACCCAAGTCAAGTCCTTTCTTTGGCTAATCTTTCTTGACTAAAATTCCTCTTGAAGACTCAGCGAGTGTCATAGGTGTTTTCTAGGCTCTAAGAAATCAGTAACTAATTTGGATTTTAGATCTTTACCAGAACAACTTTTGATAGACTCTTTCTCACACTGGACATCTGTGTTTGCTACCAACTCAACCAAATGATTGACAATGTAGTATTTGGCCTAAAGTGTTTCAACATTCTGCCTGGGTTGGACATCCCCTTTTATGTATAGATCTTTCAGAGGCTCACACCAAAATATTGCTGTTAAAATATGCAAACATCAGACAGAAATGGTTAATAGTTGAGTTATAAGTGCATCTCGCTTCAGCTGTTACAATGAAGAAATACTATTTTGTAAAAACCTGAAAAAATGATAGCATCATAAATGTTTATGTAAGGTATATGGTAAAGTAATGAGGAAGATTCTTATCAGCCTTACTGATTTATAAGTCTCACCTTCTATGTCCATAGAGTTTTCATAAGTATTTTTACCATGGTTTGCCATCAGAATCATTTGGGTGAATTTGGAAAGACATGATGCCCAGAGCTTATGATGTGATTGATGTGAGTAATCTGGGTGTGAGCACTCGTATTTTTAGCACTTCAAAGTTGACTCTAATATGTTGTCAAGGTTGGGAACCCACTGGTTTACATTAATGAAGTAATTAGCTTAGTAAGGATTATGGAGCCTTAAAAAGGAAGCAAGCTTTTAAAGGAGGGACCTTTTTGGGTTTCTATTCTATAGTTTTTAGTTTTACTGGAGGCAGGTGTTCAATTCAGAGCAAGTTTGAAGTTATGATACTAGCTTTGATAGGTAGGTAGAGCAGAAACATTCAAAGTGGAGAGCCTAAAGGCCTAGGGATCTCAAATGCTGTTTGCAGGCATCATGTCTTTCCAAATTCACACAAATGATTCTGATGGCAAACCGTGGTAAAGTATTGATGAAAACTCTATGGACATAGAAGGTGTGACTTATAAGTCAGTATGAGAGAAATAACCAAGGTCAACATACTTGGAGGTGGTGGAGAATCTGGCAAGCCGGAGAGCCCTTGCTGCATTTAAAAAGGCAGGTGCTGCTTACCTTCAGCCCTGCGTTGTAATGGTGGAATGCAGACCCTGCGACTGTTTGCACTAGTGGCAGTGATAATAGTAGCAACTAGTAGAGAGAAAAGCTAGGAATTAAGATTTTTATGTGAAATCTACTTTAAAATATTTGCAGTAACAAATATAAGTGGTTTTAAAATGTTATGCAAGAAATTATACGCTCTCTTTATTTAAGAAGATGTATTAATGACCAGGTCATGTGTTTTAATGGAGTATTATATAGAGGAAATGTGATACAGAATAAACTTTGAATACCAGTGTTTCCAGTAAAGAAGCTATATAAACTCCAGAAGGTAGGTGTAATGGAAAGAATAGTAGTGTATAGCATTTTTTTTTTAAAATTTCCATTTCTCTTTATGAAATGGTTAGTTATTTTTAATATGAAAAATCAGTAATTTTAAATTGTCTTTTATGCAAAATTCTAAAATTTGAGCCTTAATTCTGAAAGTAGCATTTCCCTCTCTTGGGAAACAAAGTGGAACCACTCCAAAACTCTATTCTGATTGTTTTCATCATGGCAAGAGGAAAAAAAAACATTCTCTAGATGAATTGAGCATTGTATCATGAAAAAACTGGGAAGAAAACTAGTCATGATCTAATCCAACTAGCTAATTTCATCAGAGAAGTTGAGGTAATTTAAAGTCATCGATTCTTACAGTCAGCTTCCCTCATTTAGCTCCTGGCTTTGCTCTTTTCATGTTATATAACCTCTATGTGGCTCATTTCCTTTATCTCTAAAATGGGAATAACAGTGTGTATGTCAGGTTTTGTGAGATACTACATGTATTTGGTGCATTACTCTTGGAACTCTGGTGAATTCTGAAGAAAGCTCTCCAGTAAGTTCCCTTCATTGTCTTCTGGAGGAAGCTGTGCTCGAGGCTTTACTGTGGAGTGGTTAGGGGTGTGACCTCTAGTCCTGGCACTTATGTGACCTTAGCCAAGTTGTTTAATTTCTCTACACCTCCAACTTCTGTCAAATGTGGATGGTTAGTATTCAGAGGTTTATGAGGATTAAGAAAATGTGCACATGTAGAATCTGACAACCAGGAATCAACCCATAAAAGGTAATATTGATATAATTATACTGTGGCCTCTCTGCCATTTGAGGTCTCAGTGCAAAGACCCCAAATGGTAGAAAGGCCACATTATACCATCTTCTTGCATCCATGATGACACGCCTAATGCCATACTCCCTTCGTTCTTCTTTTCTCTTCATGTTTCCATAATGTGTTGTGAAGAAGAATCAAAATAACCTTATACAATTCTGTTTTTTGTTAAGCATTTATACGTTGAGATATTTGATGAAATTCGATTTCCCTAGTAGAGTTTTGGTTTGTGTTTGTATAAGTCATACTGAGTGGTCATAGGAATCCGTGAGCTGTTAAAACATTCCACACACAAATTCTTGCTGTTTCAAAATATACCAGACTTAATTTAGTATTGTTTATCCAGATTTCAGTTTTTGAGACATTTGATCATGTGATTAGAAAAATGACTTCCATATTTGATAAATACAATTTTCAGTTTGGGAGAAAAGACATTTTAACTGACTAGAGAAGTTTATTAACCTATGTAAACAGAAAGCATAAGTTTTTATGTTGCACTAACTAAGCAATGGAAAAACAGGAGATGATTTTCTGTGTATTGTTTATGAGGGTTTATTGTGAATGATTCAGAAGAATTTGTAGGGTTTTATAAAGAAATCCAAGCACATGGCCATAGGACTAATAAATTGCCATGCTCTTCTCCTTAATAATAGTCCTTGAAATGTTACACAGGCAAATGTTGGAAGCTTCTTAGGAAGCCCTGGGATAGACCTTGTTTTAGAAGCTCAAGTGGAAATAGTTGAGTTGTTGACAGATTGCAGAAAATGTTTAAGGTACTTTATTCCAAAATAATATTTAACAAAGATTGAAATCATTTTCAGCCCAACAGATTATATTGCAACTGGCCTTCCCCTTTAAAGAATATGGTGGCGGTCTATATAGTCAGGCAGTGAGTCCTGGCTTAATGACTTACCAGGAAACGAATGAGAAAATGGTTTACAGCTCTTTTATTACTTAGGAACTCTTTCTTTCTCCCTCCCCTTGGATTCTGTGTTTAAAAGATTCTTTTCTAGCAATCTGATTTAATAAGTGATAAAATGCATTGTTTTCCATATAACAACAACAAACTCCCAATTTATTTAACTACTAAATATTAAGTTCCGACTATATAGGTGCTGCCTAAGACCCAGGCATACAGTAGTGAACTATAGTTAATTAAAGTGTGTGCTCAGGGGGAGAAACAGACAAAACACAAACACATAAGATCATTTTAAACAATCATAATACTGTGAAGAAAAATCCATTGAGTCAGGAGGTTGAGGGGTCAACTCGAGATAAGCAGCCTGGGATGACATCTTTGAGGGAAAAGAAGGGAGCTGAACAAAGTAGGGGAAGGAATGAGCCGTTCAGGTGTCTGGGGAACACTGCTCCAGCAAGGGCAGAGGTGTTGAGCAGGTGTGTCTGGTGAGCTATCTGGAGCACCACAGAGGCCCCTGTGGCTGGAGCAGAGGGAGTGAGGCAGTGCAGGGGAGCATGTGAGGGATGGGATAGCAGTGGTGGTCCAGGCTGTGGTGGTCCACACATCCACCTGTGTCAGCCAGTGTCACCAGTTTCAGTAATTCCAACCCCAAACGATGATGCGGAATGTTGTGCATTTTTACTATGGCCATAGTTCCCGTTCTGCTTTTTGTTTTCAAATAGCTCAAGGACCCCATTAACACCTTTCAAAGCCCTGCAGAGAATGTGAGAAACCCTAATTGGCCCCTAGATCTCTTTAAATCTCATTTGCTTTTTGTTAAATCCAAAAAGCCCTGTTTGTATTTTGAAATCCATATTGAAATAATTTTTGATTACTGTAATTCATTTAGTTGAGATAATCCACTTAGTGTTTGCTATTTTATTTTGGAATGGGAGTGAAAATAAGGACTTTCAATAACCATGATGTATTAAAAATGTTTGGTACAGTTTCCAAACTCTGGGAAACTATCAATTTCTTTAAATAAATTTTCAGGAACTTTGTGAAATTAAATATGCATAGATTTGAGTGGATGTGAGTATTGGCCGAAAAGGGAGTGTGAGGGGATAGGGAGAGAAGAGAGGAAAGAATAATCTTGAAAGCAGAATTTAAAACATATTGACATTAAGACAAAAAAAAAAAAAAAGACCGAGGGAGGTTATCTAGACTTTGAGCCTAAAGATATTATTTCACCATCACCACCCTTTTTTATTCTGAAAGGTAGTAATTTCTGTATCTCTTCTATGAAAAATAGATACTGGTTTTTCTTTTGCAACTTCATCTTATTGGGGGATGTTAGCATAAACATTTCACTGTCACAATGAACTTTTGTTTATGTTGAGGGTGTATGAACCTGTTCTCTGTTTTCTAACCTCCTAGTGTCTTTCTTTAAGTAATTCAGAAATGGTGAGTTTTGAGTGACAGAATGCCCATGCAGTTAATGGAATTCAGGAGGAAAAAAAAAGTCAACAAGTGTGAGATGCTCAGAAATATATGTATTTGTACTTGTATTTTAATCTTACAAATTAATATGAAATGATGATGCAGTAGTCAGCTAACCATAATAATGCAACATAACAAACCATCCCAAGCTAGTGGCTTTTGACAACAGGCATTATTTTCATGCTTGCTGGTCTGTAGGTTGGTGGATGGAAGCTAGATTCATCTGGGCAATTCTGCTTCAGGACGGACACAAGTCAGTTAATGTGTTTATTCTGGGGACCAGGCTGATGGGGCAACAGCGACTAAGGACATGCTTTCTCCTGGTGGACCACTGGAGCACTGTGTCACACCAAACCACAGAAGCTGTTTTATCCATAACATTCCTTTGGGCAAGTCAAGTCAGGTGACCAAACCCAGAATTGATCCCTAAGGGAAAGGCAGAGAGATGTGACTAAACAGTAATTCATCATCACAGATACCTCTTTTCAGAGACAGAAAAAATTCAAAAGAGTTAGAAATGCAATACAGAGCTGTAAATTTCCCCTAAAATGATCATAATACTGTATAAAAGTGAGGTTGCTCTCCCTGTAACATCTGGAGAACTTGGGAGGCATATATGTGAATCCCTAATGAGAAATGAATAAGCATTTCAGACAGGAAAATTAAAACAAAATAAAAGCAGTTAAATGATTTCTGCTTAGCCACAAAGAACAGAGGTCCCTTGGTAAGCGATGACCCCTTTTCCATTCTGAGATTGTTTAGGAATCCAAAGAGGTAGCCAAGTGTTCTGTGCTTGTTTTCTAAGTGGCTGAGCTGTTTGGCATGGCTGAGGAAGTTGGGGACCCTTCCTGTGTTGCCCTTCTTTGGTACAGAGAGCCTCAATAAACCTTTGGAAATGAATTGCTGGGTGGATCTTGTGCTCCTTCTTCCCCCAGTTCAGAGCCAGTGTCACCAAGGATGAAAGAGGACTGACTTAACCAGTCACACTGTACGTCACCCTGATGATATGATGGCTGAGGGAGTGGTCACTATTGGAGACACTCCAGGTTCAGATTCTCTGCTCTCCCATAGTCTACTTCTCTAGGGTTAAAAACTGGGTGTTCTGCAGCCCTTTCCAGAGGGTGAACCTTTGTTTGTATTCATCTTATAAGGAAAAGAGCGTGGAGGGGTATACAGAGAATGTGTTGTGACCTAGGGCTGAAGAGTAACCTGTCACTTCCACTCTTATTCCATTGGTAAGAACTTAATTGTATGACCACATGTAATGGCAAAGGCACTTGGACATGTAGCCTTAGTAGGGCCTAACTACAGTTCTGTTACTTTGGGGGAAGGGCCTGATTGAGGTACAATGCTCTGTGGCATTGTACAATTTACTAATGTACAATTTTCTCATTTGCAAAATAAGAATATGAAATCTGCCATATAGGGCTTTTCTGAGGTTTGATTATTGGCAAATCCTAGCACAATATCTGACATATCTTAAAAATGTGAGCTTATAATGCTTTTGTTGTTGTCTACTAAAGCAGGCATTACAGACACCATTCTATTATTGGTAGTCCAGTATTTCTATTTCCTAGATTGTGGGCCTCCAAAAGGCGTGTTTCATGGCTCCATGTTTCATCTCTGTGTCTCTACTCTGCAGTAGCGCTACGCTTATGATGTAGGGACTTAAGCCAACATCCGTGGAATTGTATATTCAGACATACATCCTCTACCATGAAGCTTTCAGCTCTAAGGACTGAATAGTTTGCTCCTAAAAATAGATTTAATCATTCTTTTTTCCCTTCCATCTATTGCCTAAAACATAACTTTTGAGCTTTGAAGGCACTTAAGGGGGCTGAGTTAGTTCATGCTTTACTGTTAAGCAGTTTCTACACAGAGAGGCCCTGGTTTCTTTATGTGATATCAGAAGAGTTGAAAAAGCATAGAGGCTATTTTCATGATGTTTCTACAAGATTTCAACAGCATTTAAATCATATTTTGTTCTAAGATTCTTCTTATTTCTGTCCTTTGAGTTGCTTCTCAGGCTGTGGCTGTGATCTTATCAACTTGTTCAAGCCATTGTACATTTTTAGCTAAGTCATTGCTTCAAGGAATGCTCATTCAAGGGTAAAAGATTCAGCTCTTATAACAAATCATCCCAACATTATATAGATTAAATTTAGGAAGTTACTTCTCTTTTACATAAGGACCCAGGATAGGTAGGTAGGCGACTTGGTTCCACAGTCATCAGGGCTTCAAGTTCCTTCTGTCACATTTCTCTGCTCTCCCATAGTCTCCTTCTCTATGGTAAAAACTGGGTGCTCTGGAGCCCTTTCCAGAGGGTGAACCTTTGTTTGTATTCATCTTATAAGGAAAAGAGCGTGGAGGAGTATACAGAGAATGTGTTGTGACCTAGGACTGAAGGGTAACCTATCACTTCCACTCTTATTCCATTGGTGACAACTTAATTGTATGACCACATGTAGTGGCAAAGGCACTTGGACATGTAGCCTTAGTAGGACCTAACTACAATTCTGTTACTTTGGGGGAAGGGCCTGATTGGGGCACACAGCTAGCAAGTTCCTGCTGTAGATCAATAAGTGAATCTGCTTTTGTGAATTTTGCCTTCCATTGAATAGCTAATATATAGCCTCATAGTTTATGAGGAAAGAGTGGGTGATTGTAATAATAATTAATAGCAGTTGCAATTTATTGAGCTCCAAATATGGACTGGGGACTATTAAACACAATTGATTGCATTGTCTCATTTCACCCTCTCAGAAAGGCCATGGGGGAAGTTCTGTTATTAACTACATTTTTATAGGTCAAATATTGAGACTTCAGCAGAGTAAGAAACCTCAGCAAGATTACACAGCCAGAGCCTTCACCATACTACCCAGGGAATGGTGAGATTCCTCAGGAATAAAGGATGGTTATATATTGCTTCTAACTCTGGCTTAGGTAGCTAGTCAGCAGCAGAGGAAAAGCAGTCCATTCTCTAGTTACTTAGGCAGAAGCGGTCCGACCCTCTGGTAGGGACACTGCAGAAGGACTGCTTTGCGCTGTGGGCCGTGGTGACCTCCAGCATTCCCTGTGAAGGTCAAGTGCATTGCTTGTGCGCTCCAATTTCTACAGGTCACCTGTGGCCCCTTATTCCTGCGAAGTCCAATTAGCTCACACATTCTGTACTTCCTTGATAGTGAGGAGGAACCTGTTAACACAGGACACAAGAGGGTCATTAGATGGGACTGGAATTCTAGTGTAACCTTGATTCTCAATTTTGAAACTCCGTTTCTTGGGAAGTAAAATATATACCTTGGATTTGATCACTGGTTTTCCCCAAGTGCCTCTTGGAGCTCCAGAATTTCTTTAGAACTTCCTAGTAGGTTTTTTCCCCCTACATATAGTGCTTTTGGGTAAACTTTTCTTGGGTTAAAGGATTTTTTGCCAAAGGACTGATTATAATCATAATAGCTAGTATTTGTTGAATGCCTCCAAGGGGCTTGGCATTATTATGGGTCTAAATGTTTTACATAAATTAATTGGCCTGTGGAGTGCACCTATTATTATTTCAATTTGGAAACAAGGAAGTTGAGCCACAGAGTGGTTAAAGAACTTTCCCATTGTTATTCACTAGAAAGTATCCAGAATTCAGACTTGAACTTTGAGGTCGAAAAGTAAATGCTGCTGCATGAAGGATTTCTAAGCTTTCCCCCAGGTTTAAAAGCACTGTAGTACTATGCCTGTTGCATACAGTGGCTCAAGAACTGATCTCCAAGGAAGACCCCCACCCCTAAACAATTCACTACCTTCCTCTTGACAAATAGAAACTGAGCATGTGCCATAGAGGTCTGGATCTTGGTGATAACCTCAGAAATCCTATAATGTTTTCATCAGCACCCAATGGCATATAAGATTCTGTTGTGCTGAAATTTCTGACTGAGAAGCTGCTTTGATAAATATACCCAAGGCTTCCTAAAACACAGCTGGTCCTGCGGTGAGGATCATACAGGGGGCCACCTTCTCATGAGATGCTCTTGGTATGCAAGGAATGGCCTCCCGGGATGGAACAAAAATGATGCTTTGGGCTCACAATGCTGTTGAGGGCATTTTAGAATCATAGAACTCTGTAGAATGGACCTTTGAGAACACCTAATCCAACAACCTCCTTTCACACAGTCAGCCTCACTGACATGTGTCTGCACAGTTCTAAATTCTGTAGACAGCAGTAAAGAAAGCTTCTACTCTCATGCAGCCCATATTCTAGAAGAGGTACACAGTAAATAGTGGCAACAAAACCCACAGGTGGTGGTGAAGTGCTGGAAAGAAAAGTGAAGTGGGATGAGGGGCTTGAGAGTGATGATAGTGGGGTTTCAGTCTATACTGTGATTACGATGCAATGTTTGTGTAAATCATTTCCTAACCCTTTGTTTATTAAGCCCCTGCCAAGGAGTTAATTTTAGACAATTTTTCCTATTCCTCTTGCCCGTGAGGTTTTTATACCACAGGTATGCTGTGTATTTCTTCATGTACTATGTGTGTCTGTGCTTTATATTCAAAGAGTGGGATTCCCAACCTCCACCCCAGAACCAGTTCTTCCCCCCTTCAGAGCACTATCTCCCCAAAATTCTGCTTTTTTGCTATTGCGAACATAACTGAAGTAGCTGCTTTTGAAAGGTTACCATCTAATGTAAGAGAACTTTGAAGTTGAAAACACTTTAATTCCTAGTTATGTTTTTATACATAAGGAGTATCAGGGTTTGGGGTAAAAACACTTTAAAGTTGTTCAGGCAGTAGGAGTGAAGTCTGAGGCTCGAGACTCCCAGCATTTGCAATATGCAGTATACGAGACTGTATACACTGGGGTGACTGTGGGTGAGCAACCTGAAGACCGAGACCTGGCCACTGCCTGCCCGTGCTGCAGCTGCCTGGCAGCTCTCCCTGCCTGGACACTAGCTCTCCACCCCCTAAAACTTGTCCACCACAACAGTGAGAGTGATCTTTTGAAGATGTCAGTCGTATCAGACAGTTCCAACGAGAGAAAATCCAAATTCTTTGCACCAGCTCAGATGTCTCAGCACCTGCACCCCTGTGACCTGCACCCCTGTGGAGCTCGTCACGCCGACACCATCCTCTCCTTGGGAGGTGTTCCCACCTCACCATCCTTGCTTTCGTTCCTTCTTCCTGGATTTCGCTTACTTAGATTTTTTTTAATGCACTTTAATTTTTAGAATAGTGTTAGAATTACAGAAAAGTGATAATGATGGTATAGAGTATAGATAGTATAGAATTCCCCTCAAGCCCCTCACCAACTTGATTTTTCCAGAACTCTCACCTGATCCTTCCTATCTCAATGACTCATTGGCTTTCTCTCTCTAGCTAATATCACAGCTGCACACTCCCTACCCATTCTTTCACATTACCCAGTTATATCTTTTCACAGGTCTTACCTCTACGGGAATTATTTATGTATTGGTTTGTTCATTTAATGTCTGTGTCCCCTCCCCAGGATGTGAATTCCATGAGGGCAGAGGCTTGCAGTCAAGTGCACTGTTGTTTCCCTGGGCCCAGGACAGTAACAGCTGGGAGGGATGTTCTCACCAACTGACCAGCTTTGGACTATGGAAGCTGGTCCAGGACCTAAAGCCTACGTCTGGCCAAAATGACCCAGATTTTTGCTGCCCATACACATGCTTGATGTTGCTAAACCCAGCATGACAGACTGAATTCCCCACTGCAGTCAGTCAGACTGCATGGGCAGAGGAGGCATGCAGTCATGCCTGGCTTAAGAACTGGGGTATATTCTGAGAAATGTGTCCTTGTGCAATTTCATTGTTCTCTGAACGTCATAGAGTAATTATTCCTACCGCACCTGGGCTTTGTGATGTAGCCTACTGGGACCACCATTGTGTACTCAATCCCTCCTTGACTGAAAGGTCAAATGACTCATGACTACAATAGATCAAGATAAAAACTGACTTTCTCAGAGTCACCCTACAAGACACAACCTTAACCCTGTGTAGTGTTACTCCTTCATATCTGAGACCCCTCTTATCTGTGGACTTAGATATTATCTAAGTTGTGCATAGAAACAAACTTGGGGTCTGTGTGAGCTGGAATTGCATTGGCTGCTTGTACCAGGCACTTGCCCACAGTAGTTTGGCTGAAAGAATTTTGGATTTAGCTTGTTCTTCAAGATGTTCATGCCAACTGAGATTTCTGCCATTTTTTTCCTCTTTACTGCATGGTTTTAAGAGCTCTAATTAATGCTGCTGTTTTCCAGGCTTCCAGGAAGGCCAAAAGGGCTTTCTGGGAAACGCTGCCTAACAGCTATTGCTTACCTTCCATTGGTCACCCTCACCTGAATGGGAGGGGAGGCCCATTTACTGCATTTCAGTCCCTCGGGAGCTGTGGTTTTGGGAGTGTTAGGAAGTGTGTGTGTGTTTAGTGTGACTTCCTTTCTCCTTATGTCCAGAGTCCAACCAAGCTCATTGAGGCCAAATGTAATTCTTGTCTAGAGTTCTCTTTTGAAGGAACAGAAAAGAATAGACATCGAACAATCTGCTGCAATCACCAAGATAGATGGTTATGTCCATCAATTCTGCTAACATGACAGGGTATGAGCAAACCAGGTGGAGTTTAAGTTCACATCAAGGATGTACATGTACGATTTCTATAGTTAGTTATACACTAAGCTTCTCTAACGGGGCTTCAAGTACAACTGCTCAAAGAAGATAGAAGTTTCTTTCTCTGATGTTAACAAAGTAGACTGTGGTTTGGGATGGGTGCTACCTCTGCCCTCAGAGGTGAAGGGCGGCTTTCTTCTGGCTTGTTGCTTTATCATCCTCAAGGGCAGGGGTTGGCTGGCAACTTATGGCCCATGGGCCAAAGGTAACTCTCTTCTATTTTAGTATGGCCCATATAATAAAAGAATGGTTTTTACATTTTAAATAGTTAGAGAAAAGTTTTCTAACAGGTGAAAATCATATACAACTCAAATATTCTATGTCCATAAGTAATGTGTTAATGGAACATAGCTACACTGCCATATTTTGATATTGTCTGTGCTTGTTGATTGTGTGTTACCATGATAGAGTTGAACAGTGACCACAGACCTTATGGCCTGCAAAGTCAGCATATTTACTGTCTGGCTCTTTGCAGATGTTTGCCAACTTTTACTTTTGAATATGATTCTAGCTTCATGGTAGAAACTGGCCTCTTCCCACCTTGTCTGCTCTTCAGACTATGGGAAGACGGACTTGTTATTGACCACACATGGTTGCAGGGGCATGGAGAAACTCAGATCGCAACTGGGTGGCCATTTGTTCATCTAAACTCTGGAGCTTCTATTATTAACAGGAAAAGGTGTAAATATTGGGGTGCAGTTGGTAGAGCATCACAGAGGGGTGAGTGTGTGTGTGTGTGCACGTGTGTGCTGCAGTATTTCCATGTTAGAAAGCACTGTGGTTTGTTAAGGGGTATTGAAGACCATCTTGATATCAAAGCAGTGTGTTTAGTACCCTCAATATAAACAGTAGGGGAAATGTGATGTTGATGGCGGAGGACTTACTCATTTACTTATTCACTCTTATTCATTCAACAACTATCTAATGAAATTGATTACCCATTTTTTGCCTACTAGTATGCTGTGCCCTAAGATCCAGACTTAACTTTCTTATAGTTAGGGAGGTGCTCTTACTTAAATGTGGTTCTCAAAGTGTGATTCCTGGACAAATAGCACCAGTCTCTACCAGAACTGTTTTAGGAATGCAAATTCTCAGCAGCATGTCCTATTGCCCCCCAGCGTACTAAATCAGAAACTATGGTGGGACCAAGCAATTTGTGTTTTAACAAGCTCCCAGGCAATTCTGATGAATATTTGGGAACTACCGCTATAGAAGATGTACACTTAATCCATAATTATGAGTGAGTTGCCCCCTCCCTTCATTGAATGAACATTTTGTGCTTTTAGGGGAATCAACAAACATTTTTCTCTCCTTACCTAAATTCCTTATCAATAGTCTCTTGTACTCAGAAAACGTACACAAGTCAAAATTAGACAAATCGTATTTTGGCTCCAGGTTTATTCGAGCAGACAGTGGCAGACTCTGCCAAAGCCACAAAGTGACTCCCCGTGAAATTGGCCAGGCAACCACCACAACCACCACACAGAGCATTCTTAGTCCTTGACCGATTCCTCTGTGTAAAAGGGGGCCTTGACAGCCTCGGCCCAGTGACTTCTAGATTCTGAGGAAAACAGAGGTTTGATGCCCATCCCAAATAAACAAGGCCAAGAGAACCTTTCACAAGCAAGGGCATGGTTAAGGAGCAGTGGCTCCAGCTGAATGATTTAGGTGATTTGGATTTAAGTATATTGTTGCATACCTCCTGGCGGTTACAAAACACTCATCTGCTGGAGTGAGCTTCAGTTTGGGTTGAATGACTACTGTATCCATCAAGCGTATGTCTGCTCGTATAGCAGGTACTATACTTGAGACGTTACCTGTATGATCTCACAGCCACTTTATGGGGTAGGTTGGTAACTTTACAGATCAACAGGCTGAGGCTTTGCAATGTGAATGTACACAAGGTCTTCTACCTAGTTAGAGGCCGGGTGAGAATTTGAACCCAAGCAGTAAGGTTCTTGGTAACCATAGCCTTCAATTCCATGGCACAACCTGAAAAGAGTGGCGCTTGTGTTTGTATTGCTGTTGGTGGTGTTTGTGAATACACACACATCGTGAGCTGTCACAGCCTGTGGTGCTTGTTTCTCTTGGTCTTTGCATGGGTCAGATTTTAGTGTGATAATTCAGAATTGGGGAGATGTACTTACTGCATGAGTGTCCAGGCCCTACTTTTCTGTGTTCAGTACCTGATTGACTCTGAAAGGGGAAGAAAGGATTACTCACAGTGGACCAGAGATTCCCAAATTACTCATTTCCCACCTGAATTTCTCCTCTTGCTTCGAAACTAAAACTCACAGGGGAAAATGGAGACCATGTGGCGCTGTGGCAGCACCTTTTGGTAATTAATGGACTTGCACCTCTATCAGAAGAGCAATGTATTACTACTCCAGAGCCTTGCAGAATGAGTTAAACATTCTGCAGAGTGAATTGTTTGGTTTGACTGATGTGTACAATAACTGAAGACACTTTATTACTGGGGCAAGTTTTAATCTCCTCTCAAAATGAGTTCTCAGATTCTGCCCCACTGCCCAGTCCCTTTAATGGTCCTGAAATTGAGTAAAATGAGAAGGTGCTAAAATAGTTGAAACAAGAAGTGAAACTTTTCTGTTTCATCATCCATTCCAGAAAATATACAGTTTTGTTTTTACTACAGTCTCTCCTCTGTCCCCCTCCCAATTTTTATTAGTGATTGATGTGATTGCAGAGTGGTTTGGTGGGAAAAGCACTTGCAACCAAATTTAGTAAACCACAGGCCAATTTTATTTTTAGTTTTAGTGAACAAGGGCAGATAGTTGCAAATAGATTACTGTATCTGCTTCTAAGCTTTTTCTTTTTTAAATGTTTTGGCTCTTGTTCTCCCTGGCATGTTTTGTCTACTTTGAATATGATTTTCTTTACGAAGGAAAGGTCACTCTTTTCTGTCATAGGAACCCCATTACTTTTCATTATGTAGGTGTCACCTCAATTATTTGGTTTGACTGATGTCAAATATAGTCAATAAGAAATTAACTGTATTTTAGAGTTGTTGATGTTACAGAAATTTTGAAATTAAAAAAATACTAAATATCAGAATTAGTAAATGATAGATAGGAATGGGGAACCATAAGTAATAGTTTAATATTGTCTACAATGTTCAAAAATTGCTCAGTGGTAGATTACTAAGGCATAAGTAGAATAGTAATGGAAACTGAATGGGCAAGGTGAATAGGCTTCATTTTTCACCCAGATAGCACAGTAGCAGGCATCCAGGAGATAGCCAATAAATGTGATTTGGTTAGTTGGTTGACTATTGAATGAAAGTTTGAGTCCTACTCAAGAGTATTGGAAATGATGGTAAGTTTGCCCACAGGATCTTGAATAGGCTGCATAATTATGAAATCTTAAGTACTGAAAGAATCATTAGGGATGTTGACCCCATGCAGCAAGCCCATCTGTAGGGAAGCTTATAAATGACCCTTTGCCATGCTTCAACATTATTATGATGAAGGGCACATCAACTCTTTTCAGGTCTATTCTGTGGTTGGACAGCTCTGATAGTGGAGCCAATTTGTAGGATTTTAGGATAAGCTACAGGCCAGTTACCCTCATGGGTGGAGGAAATCTGGCAGAACAACAGTCCTCCAGACGTTGGGAAACCTGTTAGGAGCTGTTGTTCACCTGCTTCATTCCACCCATTACACAAGGACCCAGGTCCTGAGAGTTCACAGCATTTTTCATAGCGAACTTTTTGTTGGGACTTCGTTTAGTGTCTCGTAACTGTTGTTCCTGGGGGGAATATAAATGGAGGCAAGTAGGGGACCAGAAAGCATATATGGTATGGAAAAATGTTCTGGGCTTTTGCTTGCTCCCAGGCTCAGTGTGAGCCCACATTGTTGCAGGCCTCCAAAAGCCCCCTAATTTTAATCACTACTTGGCATCCTGGCTGTGGTGAGTAGCTGTCCATTGCTGGACCATGTTGTTTTTTTATGAAACGAAGGTGACAGTAGTTAGCTTTCTTTCCAAATGCTTTTTGGGGTACATTACTTGTCTTTAATGTCCTGCCTTGTGAATCAAAGAGTCTGGAGCAACTCCCCTGCAGGCCTCCTGTGCCAGATGCCAGAGTGGCGCCTGCCTATCTCTGCTCACCTGGCTCGCTCGCTCGCTCTCCTACTGGGCGTGCTCATTCCCACGCTGGGTGGGTGGATATTCTGCCCAGGTCCCCTCCAACATCTCTCCTCTGAGCTTTACAGACCTGCCTCCTCACCAGGTAGAAGGATGACTTGCCCTCCGTGTGACGCTCAGTGTGCTTACTTGGGTCCCCTGAGAGTCTAGCCCCCAGGAGCCCTGCGCCCCCCAGGAGTCAGGATGCTCATACCGGGAATGCCCCTGGGCTCCTGGCTAGGCCCCCAGTTCTCCTCCTGCCAAGTGCTACTGCTGAGGTTGCTGCCAGAAGAAGATACTTTTCCAGCCAACACTGCAGGTAAAACTTTTACAAACAGTATTTATTTTTCATTAGAGGAAGAATGTAGGGGGGGCAGTGGAATAAAAATCTGCCAATGGGAAGGCAAGATGACTATGAAGAACAAGTGAATTATCTAGTAATTACAGAGCTCTTTGTCATCACGTATCTTTCAGCAGATCCATTCATTTTAGACAAATCCCAGGTTTAAAGATAAGTGAATTGTTTTCTTCCCCACTGATTCAAATGGAAGAAAACTGTGTTGCTTACATGGAGCTTTATTTGAACACATCGTTCAGGCTTTCCCACTGCTTCTTTAATTTTTCACTCTTACCAATTAGATACTTCTCCCTATTTCCCGCAGTGAGACATGAACTGGTGCAGAGGCATGCTGAACCCATCTGGGTGGGCTGGAGAGGGTGAAGTGGAGGATGGGGGGGAACTTTGACCCAGGCCTTTCTGCTTGCCGGCCTGTTCACATTTTGACCTTTAGAAGAAAAGGAATGACAAACTCTACTTTATTTCTCCATGGACTTTTTCCTGACAAACAACACACTTTTTTTTAGGACTATTTCTAGTCTGAAAGACATTTAAAAAGGAGATTCTTCATGCCTTTCTTGACTGTAAGAGATGGGAGATAGTTGTCTGGTTCAGACTGGTAAAATATGAGAGTTTAGGCTGCACAAGGAGAGGAGACCGTTTTAGGCAACACAGCCCCGCGTATGTGTGAATGCTCCCAGGTGTTGCAAGAAAGGTCTTGATGCTTTCACCATTAATGACAGTGACGGTGCTTAATGCCAGGGAAGAAAAGGTTCTTATTTTTGCTGTACTTGGCTTTGATTTAGGAAAAAAGATTTGGATAGCATCTGCTCAGACTGGTATAGTAGATGAAGTAAAAATATAGTGGAAGAAGCCTACGTGGAAGGCTTCTAGTGGAAGAAGCTTAACAGCCCTGCCCATACCTGACTACAGTCACTGTGGGAGGTTTTCCCCTACCCAGTGAATTGCATGTAACAGCGGTGCAGCGGCTTAGCAATGAACCCCCACCTCGTACCCTGTTCCTCTAAGGCGGCTGGTTAGGCGCCACAGCTAGCGTGTGAGTATATAGAAGGCAGGACTAGGTCCTATTTGTTTTAACCTATTTTACTAAAAAAAAAAAAAGGTCTCTAACATTAAGTAGGAAATTGGGGAATGTTTTTGGGATGGGTGAGCAAATAGGTGGGTGAGTTAAAGAGTGAAACTGTTTCTTAGACCTCATTGTGATAATACCAGGATGTTATTCTCAAGCCAGATGATACTCAGATATACTTTCTGAGTAAGTTAGATTAGACCGAAAGCATCAAGATATTCTCCGAAGTGTCCGTACAATGGTTAGGATTTGGAAATATCCTATATGATTAATGATGAGATGGGGTCATTTAGGTAACAGGCAAGTTCACTTGTTCTATTATGTAGACTCTAAAAAATGATGGTTGTGTAGCAACTAAGAAACGTGTGACAAAATGTCATAAAAAGTGACCTTCCAAATTACATGTGTGCTCAAATATTTGGGAAACCCAGTTGTACAAGAAAAAAAGGAAAGGAGGAAATTCACCAAAATGTGAAGACTCATTGCTATGATGGTAGATTATGAGGGATCTCTTTTCTCTGCTTTCCAGATGTCTTGGAAGGTGGCTAAAGTACTTTTATAATGTTTAAAAATTTTTATTTTTTTACTAGTAGGGGAACAGTGATCTGAAACAAGCATATCAATTGTGAATATTTTCTCAGTCAGAGAGTTTCTTGTATACTAATTCCCTGGACTTCTCTGTATCAATGGAAATATAACTAATTTTTAAAAAGGGAAAATCATATTAGGTTACCAGCAAGAACAGAATAGTATCAAGAGTGCCAGTTAATATTATTAGAAGAAGGTAGAAACTTCTATTTTAAACTGACAGTAGTTCTGAGCCATTTAGAATAGGGAGACACAAATCTGCCAGACTTGGTAGCCCCCAAGAACATCCCTGTTCAAGAGCTTATCAAGGTAGTCAGGCTGTTTATAATGATGATTCTGCATTATCAAGTAAACGTTTAATTATGTTCAGTAGACTGTTTAATAAGGCATGAAATTAGTACCTTTTTAGTACTTAATTAGTACTTAAAGGCACTTAAAAGGACAAATTGCAGTTATCCGAAAATTCGCTCATGTTAAACACCTGAAGATCCTGGCTCTTCAAGGTGGGGGGGGAGGGCGCTCATACGCCCCTGACAGTGGGTGAGAGCAGTCGGTCAGGCATATCACTGTTCCCTCCAACGTAGAAATAACGCTCCATCCGTCAGTGGGAAAATGACTTTCTCTGACTTCGGTGGGGCTGCTTTTTTATAGTTAAGAGATTTCACTGGGATGTTGACTTCTCACCTCCAGGCTCCTTTATCTCAGCATGTCTGTTCTTTTCCAACTCTTTGCTTCAGTTCTTGTTGGCTCACCTAGTGTGGTCCCCCTGCAAGAGTTGTTTTTGACCTTGGGCAAGTGACCAAAGCCATGTTGATGTTCTTCAGAGGACAAAATTAAGGAAAGTCAGGGAATAAGTTTGGAGCTGTTAGCACCAGACTTGTCTTGGGGTTTCTAGTAGAAGTGTAAAAGTGATAAAGAAAAAAAAAAAAAAGACCGGTTGTAAAAAAAGATTTAAAAAAAAAAAACAAAACACAACTTTTTTTTTTTTTTAACAGCCTTTCAGTTGTAAAAAAGAACAGACTTAATCCACACAGCAACATGCTCCAATCACAAGATCATCCTGCCAGGTGAAAGAGACCTACCCAGAAGTCTACATTCTGGATGATTTTATTTAGATGAAATTCTAGAAAAAGCAAAACTAGTGACAGAAAACAGATCAGTGGTTGCCTGAGGCCTAGCGTGGAGGAAAGGCACATACATGACTCCAGAGAGACATGGAAGAACATTTTTGCGATGATGCAAAAATGTTCTATTTTGGGGGAGAGCGGGTGATGGTTACACTGCTATATGTACTTGCCAAAATCCATCATACTATACACTTAAAAATGATGAATTTATTTTATATAAACTCTGTCTCAAACTATTTTTAAAAGTTAACATGGAGAGAACTTCAAGTCATTTTTCGTGCTGAAGATGAATTATTACCAAACCATTTTCAGTATTGTTATCACATGTTGGGTGTTATCATTTGCTGGGTGTCTATAAACAACTACCAGGCTGAATGTTTCAAAACACTTCATCGGACATTACTTAGGGTTAAGTTAAAGTGCGTGATTGATTAAGTCACAGAGTCAGGGTATAATTTATCCTCTACTTTGAATTTTTCTCGTCTCCACATTAGTATGTTCTCGGATGTGTTTTTGTAGTAACTCCCAGCATTTTGGGAGACGTGACCTCATACCTGGAGAAGCAAAGATTCAGTACCTGGAGAAGCAGAGATTGCATGCTTGAGACTAGCCTACAAGATCTCTCAGTGCACTAGGCATTTAGGCCTCTTGTCCTTGGTCCTTGCACTTGTTGTAGGTGTGGGTCAGGTTTAAAGGGGTGAGGATCAGAAGGGGCTCTCTTGTTTCCTAGTCCTCTTGACTCCTTCATTCCCTATTCGACAGTGCAGATACACTGTGATGTTGAATGTTTTTATGTTTTAGTGGAAAAATAATTTTTAAAACAGAGGAGGTGATTGATCTCTTTTCCCAGCTAAGTAAGTTAGGTGAAAAAGAGCAACCAAATTTAATTTCCAAGTTTCATGAAAATTTACTTATTACTCTCCTTTTCTGGAAAATGACTAATAATGTTGGAAAACTGAGTACATTTTTTTCAGCAAATTTAACTTTGATTTAGAAAACCTGAAATAAAAAAATAGGGCTCCATCCATCTGTCCATTTTCCTTCATTTTGGGGGCTATAATTTAAGAGTCTTATTATTTGCCGCTAGATGATTATACTGTGATTTAACTGTGATATCTATGTTTATTTTTTTTATGTCAACCTATTGTTTATTTGAGTTAACTCTTTCTGCCCTTTCTGTTTTTTAGTCGGTGCTTCGTTCTCCTCTCTTTCCCCTCCATCTTCTGTGTGAAGAGCTTGCGCCTGGCGGTGAGTGAGCCACCTCCCGGTGACAGGGTGGTGTCACTGCTGATTGGCAGTCTGGGCCTGAGACTGGGCGAAAAGGCAGCTCCCATTGTTTCCTGCAAATGTCAGCCTCTGGGGCGGTGGAAATTGATGACTGAATAATGCAGCGCACACACGCTGAGAACTTACCATTCCAGACAGAACAGTCTGTTTTTCTTTTGATGCAGTGTGCTGAGACTATCTGCACAGCTTTCTTGGTCCCATGCCTTCAACATTTTTATTTCCTCTAATATTTCAACCTTTTACAAATCAGCAGTATCTTTCATCTTACTCTTATTACCAGCTAGGGGCTAGGCAATGAACTTGAATCTGATTTGCTGTGTGACCTTGGGCTTGAATTTCCTTATCTTAAAATTGGGAGGCTAGTACTGCCCACATCTGAGGGGATGTGGTTTAGAAAAGCTAATTAGTGATTATAAAGCAATTTGTAAACATGCTTAGCAATGTAGAATCTGTTCCAAGTTCTTTCCTTTTCTTAATCCCCATCCAGCAACTTTAATCTTCATGAGTTCATTTGTTAGTCCATTCATTCATTGATTCCGTACTTATGTCCTTCGTTCATTCATTCAGTCATTCATTCATCCCTGCATTCAACAATTTCATTTTTGCAGAGCACTTTCTAGGCTGCAGGGACTGCTTTCGATGCTGGGGATTCAGCAGTGAATGAAATTGGCAGTGCCCTTCTGGAGTTTACATTTTCATGGGAAAAATAATAAAATAATAAGACCTGACATATTTTTAAAAGGCCATTCTGACTGCATTGATGAGAATCTACTTTAGACTCCTTTTACAGACAGTATAATTCTCTTTTATACTTAAATGATTTTTCTGTAGTTCTGAAGATTAGACATAGGTAGTGTTCCTTCTTCTTGAGACAGACTCTAGTGATTGCTAGAGGGTTGAAGAAATAGTTCTTCCCTTATTAATTCCGTCAGTAGCTATGGAACCTGATGTGCCTCGTACTGTGGAGTCAGTGAACAGCATTCGGAGGATGCAATATCTTCCTGAGATGGCAAGGCAGATGTGCCAGACAAAAATTCCAGTTCAGTAAGGCATTTGCTCGAAGGAAGGTGTTGTGTTCAAGGTGTAGTGCTTTGAAGCAGTACCTGAAGAGTTAGGAAAGCCCTAATCAGAGAAATATCACTAGATAGCCTTGAACTGGAACATGAAGGATGTGGCCAAGTTAGAACATGCTCATATGTCAGGAGGAGTTCCCTAGCAGGGCACAGCACACCAAAGACCAGAAGTATGGCTGAGCAAAGTTTGCTGATGAGAAGGCTTTGTCAAGTATGAAGAAGGAGGTGTAGAGTTGTAGAAGATGACACTAGACCCAGAGGGGTAGACCTTGGGTTAGACTTCAGTCTGTCTCTAAGGGGCCTGCAGATCAGTGACCCGGTGATTTTCCCAGTCACATAGCTGGTTGGAGGCCAGTTTGAGATCAAAACTGCTCTTAACTCTCCACACAGTGCTCTTTCTCCTGCAACAAAGTACCTGTAACTTTTATCCCTGGAACAGAGTAAGTCCCAGGCCTGGGTTGACCAGTACGATGAATTGAATTACATCTGACAGGATTGTGCAGGTTTTTTGCTGCCTATGAATGCCTGGGAGGGGATAGTGGTGCTGAAATTAACCCTGCTCTCTGCTCTCCACTCTCCACTCTCCATGCTTGTACCCTGTGCTGTTACTTTCCTACCCCCTAAAAGGGGCATTTCTTCCGAAGTCCTATAGTGGGCTGTATGAGCTAGGAGGTCCCTAAGTAGCCTGCTGACACCTACTCCAGTGCTAAGGGGCCAATACAGGGAGGAACTTCCCTTCAATGCATGGCCTCTGACTCTGTGCTAGAAACTAAAAATGGGGGACAAAAGGAAAGCTACCCACAGTGGAAGGCCTTGAATATTTGGAAAGTACATGTGACATCACTACCACTGCCCTGAGAACTGATTTCTGACCTTGGTTGGTGGGTGCTCTGTAGGGCTCCCTCTGAGGTGAAGGGCCATCTGCAGCCTCAGGGGAACACGATAGTGCTCACCTGGCTCTGAGAGCCCACAGAGTTTCTGGCAGGTAGGTATTGCTGTACTGGCCCTTGTCGCGGAGACTTCAGAAGGGCTTCTGAGAGTGTGCTCCCTAGGCAACCTTTGTGCAGTTCTTGAGAGAGAGAGAGAGAGAGAGAGAGAGAGAGTGTGTGTGTGTGTGTGTGTGTGTGTGTGTGTGAGAGAGAGAGAGAGAGAGAGAGAGAGAGAGAGAGAGAGACAGGGACATATGGAAATAGATTTCTGGACCTCACTCTAAACCTGTTACATCAGGATCTCGGGGGATGAGGCCCAGGATTTCACCACACTCCCCAGATAGTTTTTATGACCAGTCACTGAAATCTCTATGTGTGATTTTTCATGTCTTGTTGACACAAAAAGAGAAAACATGTTTGAATGTCATTAAGAAGCAAACCATAATACTTAAAAATTAATGTTCTCTCGTTTCATAATCTGCCTTGGAAATCATTCCATTATCAGTAGGAGTAGAGCTGCCTCATTCTTTCTAATGATTACCTAGTATTTCAGTCTACAAATACACTATAATTTAGCTAATATTTTTCTGACTGTGGTGTTTTTTTCAAACTGTAAAACAGTTACAGGTTGTAAATCGATTTGTATGTCTTGACCAATATTGATTTTTGAGTGTTTTTAAAATGAGAGAAATTACAAAAGATTTTGTAGAATCTTTTTCAACTTTTCCACATGTAAGTGTACTAGTTAAAATATTAAAAATTATTTTTTATTGTAGGCTGTGGTCAATAATCTGAAGGCCACAGATTAAGAGAACCGTGTTTAAAGTATCTGTCACGCACCCAATATCAGAACTTTGTGTTATCTTTCAGAGTGACTTCATAATTGCTGTACTTTATATGAATATTTACACAAAAGGCCTGGACTCTTTTTTCGTTATTAGTTTGCTCCATGCTTGACAATAATGAAGCCTTCTAGTTCCTAAGGCATGCTATATTGACAAAGTCTAGTTTGATCTTGGAACTATAGATAACATAACAAATAAAAGTGGAATTGAGAGTCTTGTTGGAATTAACTCAACATTACTCTAAATACAGCCTTTTTACTGAGGAAGCTGGCCCGGTTTGAGTAGTGTTGGCCTCTTACCAACATCTTACAGGAACTTTCTGGCATTCCATCACTGTGTACCTAAAGAACATAGGGCGAGTTCTTTGACACCACCGCTAGAGCTCGGAAAGCTGTACCTTTGAAAAATCCTTTTCTTAAACCTTTTCTTGTTGTCAGGCTTGCTTTGCTGGAGCTGCTTGTTCATTTTGTTTGTTAACTTTAACTTTCTAGAAGTCACGTCTCTGAGTTGTGTCTTGATGAACTTTTTATTTAACATTTGGCTTGGGGTTTCACTGGGACAGGATACAGGCTGTGACTGCATCATCTGAGCCTGTGAATTTTTCTTCTAACCCAAATTGAAAGTTGGGATAACATAACATAAATGAGAGCTTCCTAAAACTACATGCTGTGAAAGGGTTTCGCATGTACCACCACATATTCATGGTTACAAATTTCTTACTGTGCTAAAACATTTTATACTCCCTACAACCATTCAAAAAGCTGTCACAGTTCAGATTATAGTTGCACATCACCTATGTGACTCCCTTTGGAAGTGTCTTGAATTCAGTGATTTCAAGAGATTGTATTGGGAATATTTATAAAAGTTCATTGTTTAGTATCTTTCCTAGCCCTTTATTTTCCTTATCATAATGTAATATAAAGTTGTTTTTTTCCACCACTCTCCACATAGGTGTCACCAGATCCACCTCTACATTAATTCAAGTGTGTTGTATAAATATTATTTACTGCATTTGCTGTGATGTGAACACAATCGGAAGCACCATCAGAACCCACTGAGGGCTGGACATTGAATCACCTGTAGACACTGTCACAGTGAGCATGTTCTTGCCTGACCCCTGGGTCTACTGAATCCTAATCTCAGTAGGGTTTGGGCAGAGGCTTGGGCAGGGATATGTTTGCAGTGCTGACTATTTTTGTCTCTGTCAGTGCTCCTCATTTTTCCACAATTCGGTAACTTTGCTCCTTGCCTGATTTCTAGGCAATTAAGATTTGTAGTGACTCCTTTCAACCTTTACAGGAACACAACCTTCTCTGGTCTTCCTCCCAACTTCCCTTTTCTGAAAGAAGGGTGTCCTTTGCTCCACCCCAGCTTACTCTCCACGTATCTCGGCCACCACTTTGCCAAGTTTGTCCTTAGAACTGTGGCTCCTGCTCCACTCTGAGTTCCTGGAGGGTAGGATGTTGTCTTCATCCCGTGTCCAGGCCTCTTCACAGAGGGGCCCTGAGCAAATTCTATGGCTGAATGAACTGCTGAGTGCAGGGTGACTGGGAAAACAATGACTAAGTGTTCCCTTGTCCTCTTGCTGATGGCAGAGGGGAAGGAATGAGCCTTTGCAAAGAGTTCACTTTGGTCTTTTCCTTGAGCGATTTGGCTTCCTCAAGGACAGGCCCAGGGCCTTTCAGATCCTCAGATGCTGACAGTTGCGTTTTAAAGAAGTGTTTTGTGGCAGAGTTCGAACCAGGGTCGGCGTCACCATAGGCAGTGATAGTGAAGCGAGATGAGTAGGATAAGAACTGGGCCTGGTAGTGACTCAGCCCTTCCACACTAGGTCTGCTGTGCCATAGTTAATGAACAAGTTAATGAATTAGTTAACGAACTAATCAATTAACTAGTTAACGAGCCAGTTCACATGTGTGGTTTAGTTTCCAAACAGCTTTCTAGTGTGTTATCTCATTTGCATCTCCTACCAACTCTGGGAGGAGTTCATGTGGGTGCCCCTGTTTGGTAGATAAGGGAGCTAAGGGCAATTTCACAGAGCTGAGAAATGGTAAAAATGGGAGTGAGACTATGGGCTCCTAACTCAGTGTCCTTTCCCTGTTCCATGTCCACGGTTCCTTCGGAGCCTGGTGGTGGCAAATACACACTCAGCACCCCAGGGAGACCGAGGGACCTTTGGAGAAAACAGAATATTTGTATATCCTTCAGAGACTACGTTTGGATCAGAAACCTACTAGGAGTTACAAATCAGATTTCCTTGTTCTCTTTGAAAAGTGTGTTTAGTCAGATCTGAAACATTTGTCATGCCTGTCAAAAGAATCTCGCGACAGGTGAATGGCAAAGCATTCTGAGGATGAGAAAGAGTTTTTTATTAGGGAAGGAAGGAATAGCAACTTAATTACAGTTGAAATAGTCACAGCAATGCTGAAGCGTCTCCATAATTTAATCTAACTTAATACTAACTGCCTCCTCCCTGGTGGCAATACATAAATTAATTAATAGCAGGTTGGATTTGAAGCTATGCCTCTATATTTAGGCCATTATTAACTCGTTCTCTGTGCCTTTTTTACTTGGCTGGGGCTGTTCATAGAGTTGGGGAAATGAGATTAACTTCTGGCCTCTATTTCCACTGTGATTTTTCCAGTATCAGGATTTTGAAAATGTATGCTATTTTATCTGCATTTTACCCCCTTTTTAAAACAAACACTTAAGCCCTGTAAAGAGTTTACGCCGACTTGCTTTGAGCACATAGTGGCTATGATTCAGGAGTATGGGCCTCCCCCTCCAGCTCTCCTCCTCAGAGATCATCAGCAGAGGATAGTAGCTGTGACTGTGGGCTTTTAGTTGCCTAGAAGTGAGTTCTGACTCTTCCACTAAACCACTGCACAACCTGGGGCGAGGTTTGTTACCTGCCTGTGACTCAGTCTCCCTGTCAGAAAAATGGGTAGTAATTTTGTCTGCCCTATATTGTTGTTGTGACACCTGAATGAAATTCTTCAGCGTGTCCTAATACATGTAAAGTTCTTAGAAGAGTGCACTGTTCAATACCAATAGCCATCAATAAATTTTGGTTAACGCCTTGGGCCTTCAGTCGCTCTTCATTCCTAAGTTACTCCAATCATAGTCTTATGCTTGTCACCAGCTCACTCCCATCTGCCAGATGGTCTAAAAGGACCCAAGGTGCCCATCCTGAATTCCCGGCCTCACTGCAGATGCCACTCATGTGATGACTGCTGAGCAGCAGCATTGGCAGAGAGGGGGCGGCGTTGCCATCTACATCCTGGGGACACAAGGATGAGTGATCATAATGTGTCAGAGCTCACCGTTTAGGGGAGAAAAGGACTTGCAATAAGTTCTGCTGATGTCTGATAAATCCTCTGTCTTTTAAAGGAGGTAATATTAGCCCCAAGATTATATTTTCTCACCATGCCCGCCACCAGATGTCGTTCATCGTCCACTGCCAGCCAGTCAGGTGCTTCCACCCATCCCCTCCCAGGCCTTCCCCTTTGATGGTCCCCATTCTGTTGGCCACATTGAAAGGTTTGTTTTTGTCTTTGTTCTAGTCCACAAATGAGTGAAATCATGTAGCCTTTGTCTTTTACCTTCTCACTTATTTCACTTAGCATAATCCCCTCAAGGTCCATCCATGTCGCTGCAAATGACAAGAGTTCATCTTTTCATGGCCACTGGCCCATTGTGTGTGTCTGCCCCACCTTTATCCATTCCTCTGTCACAGGGCACTTTTTTTGTGTTTTTGCTGTTGGGATTACTTCTGCGGTGAACTTGGGGTACACGTGTCTTTTCAAGTTAATGTTTTCATCCATGATATGTGTTCTTGTTTAGCCAGGAATAGTAGGAAGGAAGGTTATTTTCTGCCACAGCAGATCTCTCGTCCCAAGTAGATTTCATCCTTCTTGGTTTAGAATGGCAGACTGATGAGTTGCAACTGGGAGCAGGTGGAGAAGATGCTTTTTCTCAACAATTGACTCTAACCCTCTCTTCCTCCTTACTTTTTATGTAGCTGGTTTTCTATCATGCCACCTCCCAGATTAAATCCCTCCTTGCCCTGGCCCATGAGGCCACTTGGTGGAGCAGATTTATGCCATTCACAGCCCTTCTCTGCCTCAGCTGCCCTACCTGTAAGAAGGCTCATTGTGCTGTTGGGCGGTATAGTGTTTGGTGCAGACTAAGCCTGCGGCATTTGCCATGGCTATTTTCTAGTCTCTGGCCTCCTCTCCTTAGACTTCCCGTGTGCATAGTCACCTTACCCTCTACTTGCCTGTTCATCTCTGCCACTGCCTCATGGCTTAGCTCAAGATCCATTTCCCCTGAGAAATCTTCCTGTCACTCCCTCTGTCCTCCTCATTCAACATACCCCTGGGCCTGAAGAATTGGTACTTACATCAGTATCTGGTCTTATCATACAGTATTTTAATTGCTACTCCTGCTGGTCTCGCTCCCTAACTATACTGCAAATCCATGAAACAGAGACTGTTACCTCTGAAATTCTGGTATGGAATGAAGTGATATGAAGTTTATGAGTTAGGTATTCACTAAACATTGGAGGATTTGAGTTCTTGGGTCATATCACATATTCAGCTTTCTGCTTGTGGCAGCCCAGCTAAGGCCCACCACGAGTGATTCTAAATTCATTCCAATGATTCTGCATTCCCACAAACTACTGTTTCTAGACTTATCTTTGCTAGAGGCCCATATCCTTGTATGTGTCCAGAAGATTTCTTTTTCTCTAGGAAGATTGACTTCCCATTGAAAAGATCATAAGAGCAGGGAAAAGTTTAGTGTGACAGTCAGGCTTGGGTTTAGAGTTAGAAAAACTGGGTTTGAATCCCACTTCTATCATTTATTTTTAGCTGTATGACCTCACACAAGTAACTGGAACTCTCGGGTTCCAGTTTCTTCTTCTGTAAAGTAAGGGGAATATACCTTATTCACAGCATTGTCAGGGCTCTGTGAGATAATAAATGTAAAATATTCAGCCCAGTACCTGGCACATAGTAAATTTCAATAATTAGTATGATTATGCTGCTATGATTATAAGCTATGATTATAAGCATTGTTGTTGCTATGTTTTGGGCTTCTATAGCAGCAGTGGAGATTGGCAATGCTCTCCATACGTTTCAGAGAAATGATTTTTTTTCCTGAGGTTAAACATGGAGAATGGAAAAAGGTATTTGTACAGTCGCCAATCTCAGCAGCTTGCAGAACTTCATTACATGGTGTTGCTTAAAATAAGGCAGCCAGTACAATAACACAAGACATTAATACAGGAAGAAGACTAGAGATGAATCTGCTGATAACCTCCTTCTACCTAGATACACAGATACAAACAGAGAATTTGATGTTGGTCCACCTACTTAGCTAGCATACCATCAACTTGTTTATAAGTGTTTTGTTCTTGTTGTTGCTATAAATGTCACTTCACCTCACCCTGAAATGAGTTTTTAAGAGGCATTTTACAGTTCATGGTCTTTGTTATTGATCAGACTTAAAAAGTAATTACTTCTTTTGAAGCTTTCTTTTGCCCTTGAAAATATCTCCATGTTCTTGTAGAACAGTACTCCGAATGCCCTCCCCAGATGTCCATGTGTGGGGGGTGTCGATCAGATAAGATTTTGGCAGAAAGTCTTGAGTAAAGTTATTTTGCTATAAATCCAAGCCAGTTCTTATTAAGATAGCCAAAGAACATGTGGTTATGAGCACGTGGCAGGGTGCTGTTTGCTCTTATAAGCAATTAGCTGACATAAGAACAATTGTAAAACTCGTAACTACAGCAACACCTCCATCTTAAGCAGTATATCCGGTGCCACATGGAGAAGGCTGTCTCCAATCTGCCTTTTAGTTAATGTAGTAACAACACAGCTCTTTTGTTAGGTATGTGGACTGTTGAGAAGAAAGGGCTCTTTAACTTTGGGGAGTACAAACTTTGGGGCTAGAACTTTCTAATGTTTAAACTTCTTTCATTTTTACTCAAACCTGTGCGTCTCTGTGTATGTGTTGTAATGTGTACATGTTTGTGTTTCAAATAGTCTATATCTCAATAATATTTGATGATGTTACTATATAGGGAAAAAATTGCTACTCCCCACCCTCTAGTTACCTGGCTATCACTTAGGGAAATTGCCGCAGACTAGCTAGCTCATGGCTTGCTTTATCTTGAGTAAGAGTGGAAGTATTGTTCATGCCTTTGATTGATGTTTTTTGAGTGCCGATTATACAGAAAGCCCAAAGCTAGACATTTGGGAAGGAGTGAGAATCAGACATAGATCCCATCCTTTAAGGAACTTAGAATTCAGGAGAGATAATAGGTATATAAATAACTAATACAAAATAGAAGATGATAAATGATAGTATAAAAAGAGACTAGACAATATGCTATAGGAGTTACAGATGTATACACACTTATTTTTCAATCCTCTGTTCTATCGCTGAGCAGTCCCTTACCGTGAAGGTTGTATTGTCACTATAGGACCCTGTTTTTAAACTATTTGGGTATTAAAAAAAATCATTTTTATACCAGGCTCTTATTGGTGCTCCTCAGTAACTAAGGTTGTGTTGTATCCAATAAAAGACATACTGGAAAAAATTTAAAAATAGTAGAAAGCGAACTCTGCACATTAAAACCATGAATATTTAGAGTTTTTCATTGCATATGCCTTTAATGCTTTTTCATAAAAAAGAAGTCTCTAATTTTTTTTAAAAAAAGAAAGAGAGGTAGTATCTTATGTTTGTTCAGGTTCTTTTTGGAACAGCCAGTGTTCATGGAGTGCTGCCTTGTGCCAGGTCATGTTCATGCATAGATGTGAGGACAGTGAGCTGGAGATTATACTCCTGTTTTTAGGAAACTTGAGTTTTAGTCAGGAAGATAGATAATAGGTAAGTAAATGAAGAAATGAGCAAGATAACATTTCTTCTAGGCCCAACAGCCAGGAAGGAAATAAAATTGACAATGGAACTAGGAAAGTTGGGCCATTACATCTAAGTTTTGTGGGTTGGCAGGAGGGAAAACCTTGGTTAGGGTCAGTGAAGACCTGACTGACTGAAGAGGTGACATTCTGAGAGCAGGGTGATGTGAAGGACTCTCCAGAAGAAGGCTGTTCTTGGCAGAGGGAGTAGCAGATACAAAGGTCCTGAAGTAGGAACAGATTGTCTAATAAAGGCACAGGCGGCTGGAACGTGGTGAGTGAGGTTGGAGGGGCCGGGGCCTTAGGAGGAGGCCTCCGTGGGCTGTTGCAACAGCGAGGTTCCGAGACTAGTGCACAGAAGTTGGACCCCATCTCTAGTATTAATACTAGATTGACTTTTGGGTCATGAAAGCAGGTTGCTACTAGGTAAAGAAAAGAAGGGAAAATAAAAATGCATGTTTTTTCTACTGGGTCCTCTTGGCAAATTTAATAAGTAAACACAATCTGCACATTGTCTGTGTCATCACCTCTCTTTATCTGTATCCTTTATCTAGGAAGTTGGTGTTCTTAGGATTTCTGAATTTTCTTTCTCCTTCGTGGTACCCCGCCCCTATTATATCCCTGTAGGGACTTCACTTTATTATTTTTTTTAAGATTTATTTATTTATGCATACAAGAGCTGGGGTGGGGTGTGCGAGTGTGAGAGGACTCACCAGAGACAGAGTGGGGAGCAGAATAGGCAGATCTACTGAAGTACACTGCTGAGGGGAGCAGCGAGTGAGGCAGGAGAGGTCTGCTGTGCCATGTGGGAAGCTCCCTCGCCAGGACCAAACTCTGAACTCTTGCTGCAGTGACTGTGGATAGCTTCATAGTGCTGAGACTTAATCCCTTACGCCACCAGGAAGGCCCAGGACTTCACTTTCTAAATATAATTTTTACTTCCTCCCTTTCTAACCATTCTCAATTATAACTCTCATTTCTCCAAGGCAGCCAGTGGTAACTAGTGTCAGGAAAGCAAATCTGATTCATGGTGAGAATAATTGACATGGTCTGGTATGCTTATAAAATTATTTTTGTTTTAAGAAAGATGTTTGTTAGGCCAAGTGAATCACATTCTAATGAACAAGATGGTAAAATAAAGACTAGTCAACCATATGAGAGATTTGGAGGATGATCTTTTCGAAAAGGGAAGACCCAGCTTTGCTAATTTGGGAGTTTACCTGGTGGTTAAAGTGGTGTCTGCTTCTTACGGAGTCTTCCTTTACGGTATTCATATATGCTCTCATGAGTTCTGTATATATCCATCCATGAAGATTTTTTTTTTTTTTTGCAGCAGGAAATCCCATATTTGAGAGTAGTGTGAAGGGTCAGAGCTGGGTAACGGGTGGAAGTAGACGAGAATAGTGCCTCTTTGGACTTAACAATTGTTTCTCAATTGAATGTAAATTGAGAGCTAACTCTATTCAGATATTTTATGTGGAAAAATGTCACCTACAATTGGAGCATTAAAAAAATTGATTCTGGTTGACCTCTCTTCCACATTTTTGCTTCCTTTCCTCTCTATGTTTATGCATGTGGATATAGGGTAATTCTGAATAATGGTAATGATGAAGGACCATCATTACACAGAAGATCACTCTGTGCTTCTAATTAAAATTATGGCTGGAAATTGCTTCCTTATGTGTAGCTCAAATTGCCCTAGCAATAATTTCACTTTATAACTTCTAGTTAATCCTCTGCTTACCACTCTTAAGAATCCTTCCTTGTCCTTGAAGTTGACTCCTTTGAAATCTTTATGGGCAGTCCTGGTTTCCCCTAAGCTATGAGTGTCCTGATCCTTTGCTCCCACAAGCCTTCAAACTTGTAAGCAAAACAATCTTTGCTCCTTTTTCTCCCATTGCACTTTTAATGAGTCTTGGTTCTGGAACATGATTTGATTTCATGTTGTGGTCAATATTATAAATTAGCTGAGCCTTGCTGATTCTCATTCCCCCTAATGAATTCATTGCTAACTATCTTTCAGGCCAAGACCGCCACATACTGTTTACCCTAATTAGTATTTTCTAATGGTAATCAAGTGACCAATAACTCACATGTTTTCAAAATGAGCACTTATTACATTCCATTTCATCAGCGATATTAGGAAAATTACATATAATGATATTCTCCTTAGGATTCCAGCTAAGAAATGCTTTAGCCAAGAAGCATCTGATCATGGGGGCAGAATGATCAAAGAGTTTTTATTTTTAAAGCAATACTTTATGGGGTCTCTGTTCCATGTGTTCCAGGTGGAGTAGTACAGTAAATTGAAGGCTTGTGCATTGCTATTTTTTATTCCATTGAAACTCAAGAATTGGCTCTAACTGCTTATTGTGAGAACCAGGTTGTTGGCTTTCCACTGTAGAGAGAATTTTTGAGAAGGAATGCCCATCACAAAGTAATAGCTCAACTTTCCAACTGAGGTTAGAAAAATCAGGCAGTACTTGACTCTCTAAGAGATTGGTAATAGGACTCTATACAAATTGTAGGATACTACTCTGGGATAAACCCTGCAGATTTGTGGTTGGTCCTGAAAAATGCTTATTTTGGTCATTTGTTGAATGAATAAAAGGATGTTATGTACAGAGTTTTGTCAACATATGCAAAGTGCAGGTTGTAGGAGCCAAATGTCCTTTTTATTTGCAGTTTATAGGAAAAAGAAGAAAAAAGAGATGATAATTATGATTTTGAGAATTTTTTTTTTAAATTCCAATCATCTAGTGCTTATTGTGGTATTATTTATGTAAGGAAAGAAGGTTGTGGTGAAATAAAAAAAATATTTTGGATAGGGATTGGCAATCTTTCATTGTTTCCCTAAGCTTGGTTACAAAGGGGGAAGTTCATTGTATAGCCATTTAGATAGATTTTTTTTTTAATAATAGAGAACAATATCCTTGATTAGAGACAAGGCCTTCTGTCCTTGTGAATATACAAAACACAGACAGTTCAGTAATACTGTACTTAGGGTCTACAATCTTATTGAAACTAATGAACAGATTTTAATGTCAAGAATAATTTGACTTATAAACTACTGTGATTAGCTATGGCATCTTACATTTTCATTTCTAGTTAAGTGAAAAACTTGCCAGGATCTCTAATCATGGGCCTGGGAATCTTATCTCTAAAAAGCTCACCAGATACTGGTGATGCTAAGGCCATAGTGGGGCCATACTCTCCACTCTCAGAGAACTGTTTTCCGTGAAGAACTTCCCAGAAGAATCATTTGAAGTCTCCTGTTCATTCTGAGGGATCCTTGAGTCTGATTCAATTGTACAGCAATCTTGGCCAAATATTGAAAGGACAAATTAATCCCTGGTTTTTGGTTTTTTGCCGAACAACACAAAAAACAATCTCTTGTACAGTCTCTTACTGTGTCCAAGAGACTGAGGATGTTGGTGGAAGAACATTGGCTAAGAAGTGGTGAGTGAATACTATTTCAGAGAGCTAGTTCCACCATCCAGACTCTGGGGAACACTTTGGGGTACACATAGAGCTTCTCATGACTTATCCCACTCGGCTCATAAGAAATCCTTGGGAAATCAGTAATGTTTTATTTATTAACTTCTTCTTTTTCCCAATGAGGAAACTGAAAGTGAAGAATTAAGTGGCTCTCTTAGGTTCACGTGATTCTTGAGTGTTGAAGCTATTGCAAGCTCTCAGATACAGGTCTTGAGGGGAGTGTGAATGTAGGCTAGTCTCATAAATTCACATTCTTTCTGCCCCATTTGTAAAACATGCAAGAATTTAACTTTCAAGTTATGAGTGTATTCTATGTAAAGCATTTGTTTTGACCACTTCTTGGTTGATGAGAAATTAAGTTTATAGACTCCAGGGCATGTTAAGAAATTTTTTTAATCTCAGTTTTGTTTCAGTGGAGTCTTTTGATTCCCTTTGATTTTAATGAGAAACTTTTATGTAATATGATTCCATTATAATGAACACTTGTTGTATTAATATATTACTACATATGCATATACAGGCCTTCAATTAATATGCACGCATTGACTAAAACTAATAGAAATTACTAATAAATTCTTTATGAATGTTAATCACTTTAATACATTAATGACATTTTTAGCATACCTGTACAAATGATACAAATATTTGTATTTATATATGGGCCACATAAATAGAATTTTAGCTCCTTGATTTTTTTTTCCTAACTCTAATCAACAGAGTTAATATTTAGACATTCTGTTATTTCATATCTAAAAGAACCAACGAGTGGTGGTAAGATACTGACAGTGTTGCTCGATGTAAAAAAAATACGTAAGACAATACTTACACTCTGACCCCACAATTTCTAAAAATGTGTGTGTGTGTGTGTGTGTGTTGGGGGTGGGGGGTAGGGTGGGTGTGTACAAAGAGCCAGTAAGCAATCTGGAAGAAAACACTGTACCAAATTCTCTCAGATGGTGAGATTACTGGTACTTTTTCTCTCTCCCTTTTTCTTTTTATTATTTTTTTTCCACAATGAACATGTAGAACTTTTGTAATTAGAAAAAAAATACTTCTTAAAATGTTAATACGGTTCTTCAACTTTAGCAGGCACATAGATAAAAAGAAAGTTGTAGTTCTTTTACTATAGTATTTTATTTTCCTAAAGAAAATTCTCTCTCATTAACATTAATAATACTCCTTGAAAACCAGAGAAGTGACAATGTTGGTAATTTAAATACAACTCCTTGCATCAGAATTACCTGGATATGCTCATTCAAAAGTCCGAATGTTGAACCCCAACTCACACCAAGTGAAAAGAAATGTTCGCAATCAGAAATGGAGCCCGGAAATCTGTGTAAGCATCGTAAGTGTTTCTGATGCAAATAAAATTTGAGATTCACCCTTCTGATTGTGAATTATTTTTCCTCATGTATATTTACCTTGTAATGATCAAAGCATCTTCTAAATTCTTTTTTCATCTTCAAAATTTTTAACAAACGTGTCCACATGACATCCATTTTATTGTTAGGAACACAAAAAAATTCAATGTTCTCTCTGAACTGTGAATTGGAGGGAGTTATCTACTCAGCTGGGGGTTTTGGAGTATTGCATTGAGTCCTATGAGACCCTCTAACCACTCTAGGGAGCTTCTGTTGTTCAGGATGGAGCCTGAGATGGGCGAGAAAGAGAGACTAGCATTAGGTCAGGGAACTGGGCAATTCTGTTTTGCTCTGAAGGATACACCAAAGTGGAGTTTCCTAAAGAATAGCTTTCTTTTCATTTCTCTCTTAATGGAACAATTGGTTATCTTAAGAAATCAGTAAATCAGCATCTTGTGTTCTAAGTGGTGCATTCTTTGGAAAAAGTTACTGTGTCAGGAATTCACACAATTAGTTTGTTTACTTTGAATGCATGCCATTGTGCTGAAGGTACAGTGCAACTATCCTTGGTTTCCTGTTGACTGAAATAATTTGCCGCAAGTTCGTGCTAAGTATAAACTCAGAGACACACCATCTTGGCCTCAGAAGATGGCGCTGAAATTTAGCATGCGTAGAATCACCTGGAGGGTTTGTTAAAACACAGACTTCTGGGCCTACTGCCAGATTTCTAAATTGGTGAGTTTAAGGCCAGACCTATGAATGTGCATTTTTCATAATTTACCAGATGTTGCTGATGCTGCTTTGAGAACCACTGGCCTAAAAGAAATGCCTCAGTGACCAGTACTGCAGTTACACACACAGCCTGTGTGCGTTTTAGTTCACGTTTGATATAACCTCCTCGAACTGTAATGAGAGGATTAGCCTCTTTCTAATTGAGTGTGGTTTTATTTTTCTTTCTTTTTGACATTAAACTCCACTTTGATGAAACTAAACTGTTTGGTACTTTTCTTTCTTTTTAGATTCTCAGGCTAAATAAATAAAATTTTGGTGATGTTTCTCTTTAAGGGTTAACATGAATTAAGACAAGCCTGGTGAAATTTTTGTATCATACTCTCAGGTATAGTAACTCCTTCACAAGCCATGCCTTTGTCACCATTCCCAAAGCAGGTCCACTCTAGGCCACAGAGAGTAGGACACATCCCCTTTCTCAGATTCCTCTGGGCATCTATGTGCCCCAGACTCCTCCCATCCCCACCCCATCTTCAGATGGGCTATACCTAAGGTTTCACATGTTTCTCTTAAGGTCATTTGCATTTAATAGTAATTCTTAAAGCCTTCAAAGCCTTAAGGCATGACTCATAAGGCCAGAACATGACACTCTAAAAGAAGAATCTATCCATTTCCCCTTGGCCCAATACTTAGAAGGGCATGCTGGTGTCCGTGGCCTGATATGGAGCTGTGTGTAGAATCTTGGTCAATTGTTTTCATCAACAAACTTCAAAACTTCTTGGAATCTGTGTATCAAGCTGTTGACCACTCCCTGGTTTATTCCAGGACCATGATTGGTGTCTGGAACAAACATTTGTCTATTCCTTACCTTTGGAGGTTCGCAGGCAGGTGGCTTGACCAGAAAAGCCCATGCTGAGACACCTAGGTAAAAGAAATGGCTTCAAGCCCTGTTGAACAGGTGGACTAAAAAATGAACTGGAGATTCATTTTGGCCCATCACACTGACCATAAGGTGCATTAGATCCTGACTAATGATTATCTCTCAATTTCCTGGAGGGAGAAGGCCGAGAGCCCGCATGCGCAGTTGGAACATAACATGTCTGTACATGCCTGGGCACAGCCAACCCAAAACAAGCTATGACTCTCCTCTCCTCCTTCTTACCTCCTGGACTTACCCTTTAATATCTCCTCCTAAATCCCTTCAAGGATGGAGCCTAAATTCTCCTTTCTGGCACTATTTCCTTCAAGTGCGAGTCTCTAATAAAATCTTGTGTAGTTCAGATACTCTTAGTGCTCTCTGGTGAATTCTTTTTTAGAGGGCTTAAAAGAGAACCCACTCTTTTGGATTGGGGCCTGTAATCTACCTGCTCCAGGGGAGATCGGTTGGAGAATGCATTTTCCAATTGACTGGAAAGATTCTCAAGAGTCAGGAAGGGACTGGAGAGGAAAGAATCTGCCAAGTGTCTCTTACATGGCAGCCTTATCCTATATCTTTTAGTCCTGAATTAGACCCCCTAAGGTGAAGCTAGGGACAGAAGTGTCCCCACAATACTATAAGGCAGGGACATAGGGACAGCCTTTTTAGGAGGTAGTCTAAGAAGATAGCTCAAAGCTGCATTTCTCATAGCAAAGCACCATAATACACACACTCCTCCTGTTCCTCATTATTCTTAGCCCCCCAGATTTAATGCTGTTCCAAGCTCTAGGACACAAATGCTTTCCCCACATTTCCTGGTTTGTTTCTTTTCTTTTAGATATGTGGCAAAGAAGACACCCTATGAGAGGTCTATCTAATATGGTCCTCCCAACCCCTACCTCCCCCCACTGCTCTTTTCTTCCCATTTTTCGTCAATACCTGAAATTTTGTTGTTTATATATTACTGATTTTATTGGTCTCTCCTCTGTACTAAGGCTGGTGAAAATTGAGAATTTTTTCTTATCGATTCTGTGTCTTCAGCACCCAGATCATTTCTGACAGTGTGTAAAGTGAATGTAAGTGCTGACAACGCTAATGTGAAAAAACTCTTCGCTAACATCAGTCTGCTGTTCAAAGCACCAGGGAGGGTCCTCTGTAATTATGCAGTAAATATGTGTTGCATGACCTAGTGAGAGCAAAAGTAAGCACATTGGTTTTGCTTGAGGTGATGTTATTAGGGTGGCTTTGGAGTCCTATGGTGACAATGAGGGGTCTACATTTTTGTCCCTAGAGGCACCTCTTCTTTGTACCTCCGTTGCCTATGAAACACAGTTGCTTCTTGTAAATGCAGGATGAGGCCAGATAAAGCTGAAGAAGAATGCTTTATTGGGCAGTCTTGAAGGGAATTTTTCTACTCAGACTCGGATGAAGTCATGTTGAGGTGCAGTTTCTTTGCAAAGCTACACTTGTCCCAACATTGGCCTTGGGTTGGCAAGCCCCTTGCATCATCTGGTTGAACTCTAAGCTGAAAGCATTGTCTATTCATCATTTAGCACCAAAGAGAAATAATTGTAGTGGAATTCAGCACGGCCCAGGAATATTTTGTTAGTCCCTTCTAATGCCTGCATAGGGGCGAGGACAGTGAAGGTGAGTGAAGAAGGACAGGTAAAGGGAGATGACACACAAGACAGGCGACCCAAGGACAATCTTACAGTTCTTCCCCAGGGAAGGTCCTCACTCTGGTGCTTTGAACACCAGAATTATGTTAATGGAGAGTTTTTTCACATTAGCATTGTCAACATTTACATTCACTTTACACATTGCATTTGCATCTGAAAAGACCAACTATAATCAACATTTAAGGGATAACATTCATATTTGCATCTGATTGAGCAGACATGTTAAGTAATTTTAGCCTGGCTGTTGCTAGGGAACCAATTAATAATGCTCCACATTTCATTAAAAACTGGGTTCTCGCTTTGCTTTCATTTAACTTCACAATTCAGCTGCTTGTGCTGTACTTTTTCTCCCTCAGTAAATTGTGACAGATAAATTATCGTTTTACTAAATTTACTTCTGTGATTACAGTTGTTAGTCATATCTGTCAATACACCTTCAAAGGTTTTTTTTTTTTAAATAGTTGGGGGGGGTAGGGAACGACAACTGATTTTTAACTGTTAATCAGTTTTTCCTCTGTAGCTTAGGCAGACTTAAATCATATTTTTGTGAAGGCCTTACAAATTGTGGGTTAACCACAACAACAAAAAAAAAAAATTAAAGCAATCTACCCTGTTCCATAATTGCACCTTTTTAGTATGGTGACTAATAATTAGAATATTAGTCACTATTCAGAAAGTGACAGACAGCTGATTAAGCATTCAGCTGCATTTTGTTTCTCTTTGCTTTTCAATGTTTTGTGGGCTAGACCAGGTTCTGTCCTTTATGCAATGCAATTAAAATTTTCAAGATTTTCTTTGACATAATAGACTCCTATTCTTAGGAAGAGAAAAATAAAATTTTAGTTACTGTAAGTGTCTCTTTGAATCAGTCACCAGGCAGTTTCATTTAAGTTGTAAACATTTTATAATTTAGCATTTTGTAATATTGATCTGGTCAAAAATGCTCATTAAAAAGCAAAATTAGTTTCTATTCACCTCTGTTCCACAAATTTTAATCAGTCTGTTTGGGTGACGCATATAAATGTATCTGGTTCTTCAACTTAGCTAAAATAGTGATCTTGCCCATTTTCTAATGCTAAATGAAGCACATTAGAATTATTTTATACTCTACTTGGTCTTTTGTATCTGAAAGTATAGTGCAAAGGATGTGAAATTTGGAAACACATATCCCTGGAGTCATATTCCGACTCGGCCCCTTCTTTAGCTCTGTGCCTCAGTATCCTCATAAGATATGATGTCACAGGGAGGAGAAAAAATGACATCTGGAATTGTAGAGAGGAGGAAGCAGTAGATACTTGGCAAATATTCCTTCCCTTTCCCTCAAAAATTGTTCGGGCACTGTATTAGCTGCTAGGGCTGCTATAATAAAATACCTCAGACTGGTTATCTTAGATAGTAGAAAATAATTCGCTCACTGTTCTGGAGGTTAAGATTCCAAGACCAAGGTTCCGGCAGGGTTGATTTCCTCTAAGGTCTCTCACCTTGGCTTGTTTACTTAATCACCTCTTTAACAATCCTGTCTCCAAATAAAGTCACATTCAGAGGTACTGAAGGTTAGGACTTCAAAATATGAACTCAAAAGTTCACCCCATAATGGACTCTAAAAAGCTGGACATTACACCTTGCTGTCTGTCCCTAGTTCTCTTGGTTTGGGTCTCAGTGGTCAAAAACAGCTGAAACGCTAACCAAAAAGGAGACGGAAAGTGGGGTTGTTGGTTATGACTTTGCTGGTTAGGTCAGAGTTGATCAGAGACACTCAGTACTAACACCTATCCCTTTTATTTTTGATGATTATTTCAACCTCTTCAACCAAGGCCATTTTTTCCTGATCTCAGTAATCCATGTAGGCCATCAACCTCAGTACTTTAGGATCTTTATTTTTACCCTCCTTTGTTACTAGATGTGGACATACAAGGTATAGGTGATAGGGATGAGTGTCTCTTTCCCTTTTAAAATGAAAGTCAGAAGGGTTTGACTCTGAGATGGCTGGCAGGGACCAGACTTTGGGACTAACACATAAATGGGCAATTGCAATTCCTGATACAGATACTATAGGGAAAGTCGTTCATTCATTCAGCTATTACTGAGTGCCTACTGTGTGCCCCTGTGCTAGTCACTATGATTACAGTGGTAAATAGAAGTCGTCATGATCCCTGCTTTTATCAACTCATAGTCTAGTGAGGACGTAGACTTTAATCAAATAATAACACAGTTCTAACAGAACAACTTTTATAAGCTGTGATACTATGAGGGTGAGTAATGGGGGTGATCTGGGATGACTTTCTTGATTCAACTGGTGATCTGAAGGCTGGTGAAGGAATGAGCAGTAGAGTTGGGGGTGGTCATGAGTTGGAATATGAGTAGGAACATTTCAGGAGAACACATTGCATATGCAAAGTCGCTGAGGCAGAAAAGAGTTTAAAGGCAAGAACCAAGAAAAGAGTTGTGTAGCTACAGGAAAGAATAAAGGTGAGGGTGTGGAGGGAAAAGTAGTTGGAAAACCTTTTGGGAGGACTGGGAGAGTAGTTGGAAAAAGCTTCCTAGGGAAATGACACCTCTATAACTGTAACTGATTTCTCCTGGTAAAGAAACAAAAGGAGCATTTTTAGATAGAATATCAGTAACTTTGTGTACTCAGTGTGGCTGAAATATCACTTATATGAAGAAACCCTCAATATTTCATTTAATGGAAATTCATATTTCAGTAGACTGAAGTTAACTAGGAGTTTATTAAATTTGCATTATCGAGATGTATCTGCTTATACCTGTGCAGGGCTCAGTAAATATAGGATGAATGAGTGAATGAGGAATGAATGAATTGAATGAACTACAAACAAGCAAACGAATGCTGCATTGCTAAGTGGATGGTGGTGGTAGGTGCTGACATAACCTAGGTAGTGTCACACCTGTGCAGGTGCAGGGGCTAGTGGAAGGCAGGCCTGACATCTCAGACCTGGTGGTTCCCCACCCTGCCCACTAGCCCAGCCTCACCCTAGTTGCCTCAACAGGTTCAGCTGAACCAGAAAGCTCCAGACCATGGTCTGGATCAGCAGTTACTGTTCAGCTGACCTAGGTCATAGTGGCCCCGTTCTGGTGATCAAGGTTCAGATAATCACATAAGCTGAGCATGTTCCAGATGTGGCAGGCAGTACAGACAGGCTGCAGGGGAGGAATGAGAGGAAATGCTGGCAAGTAGGTCAGGATCACATTAGAGAAGACTCTGGCAGCTGCATCTCTGATGGAAGAAGTCGGATGTCCTTTGGTTTTGGCTCAGGCCAGAATCTTTGTTTCTTTCCCCAAAGAAGCTAAAATCAGATAGAAGATTTAAAATTGGAGTTTAGAATTATTATTGTTTGCTTTTAACAAACAGAAATAAACAAGACCACTTATAGGCTGCTTTTAGGTGGGAAGTCTTTATATGCCAAAGGTTTTTATAAGTGTAAGGAATATTCCTTGATCTTGAAAACCAAGATTTTCTTCCCATGTGAGTATTGCCACCAAACTATCCTCTTCATTCATAGATAGCTTGGGAGAGAACTATTGATGGTTCCCAAAGATTATGCATTCAGTGAGGGCACAGATTTACTTGTGAATAATGGAGCAGCTACCTAAAACAACTTCTGAAGGGCATTTACCTCCAGTTGGTGAACATGGGTTTCATGATCTGTGGCCAGTTAAGTGCTATCTGTTCTTTTGGGTCCCACTGAGAAACCTACAAACATTAGATGCTCTTATCTGCTTTGACCATATGTGTATGATTGCACTTCTGTTAAACTTGACTTTTTCAGCTCAAGCAAATAAACTGGTCTTTCACTATTAGGAGACTTGAGAAACATTATTGAGCACCCACTGCCCTTTCAGTGGACACAGGAGTGGGATGAAACATGAGCACAAAGCCCCCGTGGGGTTTTGTATGAATAGTAAGGAGAAAATCACGTGGATACAGAGAAATAGAATGAAGCTCATGTTAAAAGTCCTGGCATTTATACATCATGCTACATCTCAGAGTTTCGTAGATCCCTTCCCAACTCTACCAACTGTTCTAAGTCATTGTCTCACAGGCTTATTCTTATTTTACATGTGTAGATACTTTTAATTGTGTTCCCATTTACCTCTACCTGGGTGCTCCTGTTCTTAGCACCCACCTCTCTGGCTCCCAGCAAGCACAGATCCCTGGCTCAAGGAAGGACAGAGCACTAATATGTAGGATGAGAGAAGGCCTGAATTTAATGGGGCTGTGAGGAGAGAGCAATCTGGAATCTGGAATATCCATTGGCTCAGTTTATTTTAGCTTCACATCAATGAAGCCTCACAAAACAGGAGGGAAGGGGAATTGGAAATAGGCAAATGTGCAGAACTGGGCAGTCCACCAGTTGGGGTGACTTCTCTAGGTTTTTCAGGCCTAATTATGGAGTAGCTCTCACAAATCATCTGACATCTTGGGAGCACATGCATGGATTCCCTGGGGGAAAGAACAGTTCACACATCTTCCTCCACTTCCAGGGGCAAGAGAAGGATGCTGGCTGGTCTGTCATTCATATTTATTCATTTTTTGTAGCACTTGATGTTGTGACCGAACCTCTCTATGCCTCAAGTTCCTTAAGCTATAGAATGGGTTTGATGAACTGGTACTAAATAACTTCCCTTTAGCTGGACTGTTCTGTGATTATGGAATCTATGGAGTGCAAAGAAGGCAAAAAGCATCTGGTCCTCAAAGACCTCTGTTCTAATTAGGGAGTTTCCTTTAACTCATGAAGAGTAAAACAAAACAAACCATAAAAAAATAAGCACTTTTATAAGTTAAACAATGTCAGGAGACAGAAAGGGATTCGTGGGTGCCCAGGAGAGTCTTTGTGGAGGTTGGAGGGCTTGGATTGGAGCTTGGAGGGTTTGGATTGTGTATTTCAGGATGGGCAAGGTTTGGAGGATGAGGAAGGAGAAGGCATTCAGGGCCAGAAAGTGAAGGAGGCCAGAAGTGGGACAAATGGAGCAGACTACATCTGTCTGTACCCTGTTGGATCCGACACATACGGGTTGTCAGGAATCATGGACTATATAATATACCACAGTATAACTTCGGCTATAGATTTATTTATAATGTTTACAGTTATCGAGGGAACAAGTAGGTGAAGGCAGGCAAGAAAACACGTTAAGACAAAACTGAGGAGTTTTTATCTGTTTATTGATGTTTCCCAAATACCTGAAATAGTACCTGACACATTTTAGTTTGGGTCCCCAGTGAGTATTTATTGAATGAATGTAATGATCAATGATGGGTTTTCAGGCTGTCATGTGAGTAACAGGGAGCCAGCCCCTGGAGGGTTGGGAGAAGGCACCTTTAGGAAAGAATTGATGTAAACAGGGGAGCAAATAAATATGGAAACCACTTGAGGAGGTTATGCAGTAGGCATAGCATCATAAGGAGGATCTGAAGTAGGTAAGTGGCCTTGGAAACAAAAGGAAGAGAAAGATGGGGATATCACAAAAATAGACTTGGTGAATGGCTATTGTAGAAAGTGCAGGGAGTCAGAAAACACCTAAGATGAAAGGTTGTGAAGGAATCCAGTAAGTTGGAAAATGAATATAATCTTGACATCGGGGAAGCAAGGTAGGGTTTGGGCTGGTGCAGAGCGCCAGAGGAGTGGACATCAGGGATTAGTTAGAGATACTGAGGTTTGATGGGGGGTCGGGCGGGAAGGGAAGAAGTCCCTCCATTAGATACTTGCAGATACTGATATTTAGGAGTCTGGTCTTAGGACTAGAGATCAGGTGTAAAAGTTGTTCTCATGAGCCTGCAGGTTGACTGGAAAAATGGCAGCTTTGGGGGCAGAAGGGGAGCAAAGGATCCTGGTTGCATAACTACAGCCTCTTTGTTCACAAGTAATCCACTTCAGCTATGTTTCTTTTAGAAATGTCACAAAGGTCTTAGAAGCTACGCTTTGTCATGTCTGGGGGAGCTTTCATTCCATGGGGTTCTCCTGACCCACTTCCCAGCATTCCTTTTATTATGTAGCATCATTTTGTTGTTGCTGTTATCTTTCTGGTACTGTCATCCCATGTGAAACTTTGTAATTTGTGTCTAATACATGGGGCATCCTCTGTTGGAAACTGATCCCCTTGCTGTTTTTGGAGGATATACTGCTTGTAACTGTGTGTGTGTGTGTGTGTGTGTGTGTGTCTGTGTGTGTGTGTGTGTGTGTGTGAGAGAGAGAGAGAGAGAGAGAGAGAGAGAGAAACTGTACTATAATAACTAATTTTATAACCTCAAATAACAGGGAAATATGTACAATATGCATTGATTAATAGAACTTGAAGAATGGCAACATAAAATAGATGAACTAATATTGAAGTAAAAAGGCATTTAGTATAGACTACTATGCCTTTTTCACTTTTACTTCAAAATTTTTCCATTTACTAGGCACTTTTGAATATAAATGATTGCAGTGTGAAATTTCTCTCAAAATACCATTTTTATGCTCATTTTGGCAGCACATATACTAAAATTAGAATGACAAAAATAAGATTATTATGACCCTATGCGAGGATGCACACACTTCTTGTGAAGTATTCCGTGTTTTTATATTTATGAAAACTCAAGTGTCGTTTTTCATTTTTGTAGCTGAGATTAACCAGCTATTTTCTAAGTCAACTTTCTGTTTTCTTCCTTCCTTTTTTGTAAATATATCAAATGTCACACTGGTAATCATATAAAATGAACTTGAGTAAACCAGAATTCTATCATTGATGAGAGTTTTGCCAGACATACTTGTGTTGTGTTGTTCACCTTTTAAAACATAGTAAATGTGAAAAACAATTTAGCAACCTCCAAATTGTAAACTTCTAAAGTGTGTCTGTATATCTCTTCAGTTAAACAACTGCTTAAAAGATATTGATGATCATGTGGAAGTAAAGACTTTGTTGTCTGAATGCAGTTTCATAAAACTTGGCAATTCCAGTCAATAAATATCGTGACTTGTAAATTTGCCTCTGTCGTGTCCAGACTAAAGAATTAGTACCACTAATTTATAAAAGTCCAGGCTGCTCTCTACATAGATCAAAAAGCATTTCAAAAGTATATTTCCAAAGGGATAATAATGAATGACGTGTGTAGTGTGGTGTTATGGACAAGTGGATAGTGATTGGGAGAAAGATAAGGCTGTTTCCATACCTCAGTCACTCAAATAAACTCCATCTCAGTCAGTTATTATATGTGGTGATCAGTGTTATATTCAAAAGAATTATGACAAAGAAATGAGGAAGAAAATCAGAAAGTTCATAAAATTTCTGGTCTGCTCAGTTGAAAAAAAGTGAATGATGAGATTTTTAACAAGAATTTCAAAATACTAGTGTAGATAATTGCTTAAAATCATAAAAGTACCAGAAGAAACCCTGGATAAATTCTTTTAAAGCTTCAGTAAGAAGTTCTTATTAACTGCGACTCAAAATTCAGAAATCATAAAAGAAAAAGATTGATAAATTTGACTAAATTGAGGTTAAAAATTTTACTTCATAAAAAGCATAAACAAAGACAAATGACAATCAGGAAAAAATTATTTGCAATGGGTTATCTCTATATATAAAGAGTTCCTACAAATGAATAAGAAAAGAACTGGCAGGCCAATAGAAAAATAAGCAAAGGACATGAACATATTAATAATAAAATTAAAATTATTAAAATAAAAAATACAGATTGTTTTTGAACCTAAGGAAAAAAATCTTCAGAATCAGGCTTAATAAGAAAAATGCAAACATAAAAAATGCTGAAGTAACATTCTTTGTCAGATTTGCAAAATTTCTGTAGTGTAACAATTATATATTATTGACCAGATGTGGAAAAATTGTCACTGTGCTTCTTGTGAGCGTACAGAATAGCACACCCCTTAGGAAGGCCAGTTTGGCTGTGTCTGTCAAGATTACAAATGCAGTTATCCTTTGACCCAGCAATCTGGCTCTGCTAATTTTTCCCTGCAAATACATCTGAATACATATTCACTGACGTATATAGGAGGTTTTTCATTAGACCGTTGTTTGTAATAGAAAATATTGGAAACAATTCAAATATCCATTAGTAGAAGACTGGTGAAATAAACTGATCCACCCAGACAATTGAATATTGTGTAGCTTTTAAAGAGAACATGGAAACTCTTTACACAGTGATGGATGCCAAGGATATGTTAGGAGTGAAAAAAGTAAGTAAACTAGAATGTGGGGTATGCTTCCTTTGGCATAAAAAGGGGAGAGGATATGAATGTATCTTCATCTGCATGGAGAAACACTGAAAGGAAACAAACAAAGAAATAAAAATGGTTACCTCTTGTAAGTAACTGGGATTGAGGAGGACAGAAAAAGGACCCAAATAGTATACTATATTATATTATTTTTATTTTTGAACCATGTGAATTATTTTAAAAAAGAATAGTTGCATGTTTTTGAAATTATATTTCCGTGGAGTTTAGCATATGTCCAAGGGCTGGAAATATCCACACAGACTTTATCATCTCTTATTTGAACTCTTGGCTGCTGTCTCCTCAATGATCTTATATTTGATTTATCCAGAGCTTAGAGTTGTACTCTCCACAATGGTTGCCTCTGGCCACTTCTGACTTTTGAGCAGTTGAACTGTGACTCATCTAAATTGAGATGTATTTACTATATGTGGCCAGATTTAGAGGGCTCAGCATGAGGAGTAAAATAATGTAAACGATCTCAGTAATAATTTTTACTATATTGACTCCAAACTGTATTGACTCTAGTTTGCAGTTGGGGGATTAAAATATATTATTAAATTAATTTTACTTGCTTTTTCTTACTTTAAATGTTACCACCAGGACATTTATTTATTTTTATTTTTTAGAAGATTTATTTTTGCATACAAGCTGGGATGCAGGCCAGAGGCGTGGGGTGGCGAGAGGGTTCACCAGAGACAGAGTGGGACGCAGAACAGGCAGATCAACAGAAATATACTGCCAAGGGGAGCAGCGGTCGAGGCAGAAGAGATCTACCCACGCCATGTGGGAATCTCCCCGGCCCCGCATCGCTGCGGACAGCTCCACAGCACTGCTCTTAACCGCTGCACCACCAGGGAGGCCCCATTACCACCAGGAAATTTAAAGTTACATATGAGGCTTGGCTCTGTGGCTTGCATTTTCCTTTTATTTTGTACAGCACAGCACTGATGAAGACTTCTGTCACACTCAGCACATCTGCCAGAATTATTTTCTTTAAAAAAAAAAAAAAGCTAAACATGCCATCTCCCTGTGTTAAAACCTCCTTTGACTCCTGCATGCCTGCAGAGACTCTGTTAGAGTCTCAGATGCCTGTGACAGTTCCCCATCTCCCCACTCGTATCAACACTGCTTTTCCTCACTTCCTGGACTGCTCTCATAAATGTGAACCCATTGTGCTTTCTGCTGGTGATGTTACTGAGCTCTACATCTCCTGCCTTGCACACTCCTGCAATTTACATGGCCCTTCTTTAATGAAGTTTCCCTCATTCCCCTATCCCATTTCCTTATAGTGTTTGCCTACCTGTATGTGCTCACACTTACCACCAGATACTGCCATTACTCTCTTTGAGGGTGTTGTCTTTTTCATCAGACTGTAAACTCCCCAAGGGATCCCATGATGGACTCATTTTTGTATCCCCAGAACCTGAAACTGCCAGTAAGAAAACTCCAAAATAATCACCAGGCAAGTGAGTTTACTTGTGTGTGTGTGTGTAGTTGTTGTTGTTTTTTTTTAATAATTAAATTTATTAATTTTCTTACATTGTTGTTCATTTTTGTACAGCATTTGATTGCTCCCCTCAGGTGTAGTCCCCATAATTCTCCCACCACCACAGCACCTATGAGCCATCACCACAGTCCCCTGTGCTCTTCCCTGTTTTGATCCCTCTCCCTGCCCCTCCCTTGCTCTGTGCCTCAGATTTATGGTCAGCTTGTATTTATTTTTAAGAGCACACCATTTGGTCTGGATATTAAAGAAAGCAGACTCTAAACCCCGTGGGTCTCCCAGTGGTTAAGAGTAGGCCGCTTTGGAATATTCTAGCTTTCAACAGGCCAGCCTCCCAACAGGCAGATTACAAACTTCAGAGCTGTAGGTAGCAGAAATAAGAGGGAGTCCTGGTCTTTAGGCCTGTGTTCTAACTGGAGGATGAGAGGTGCTTGTGTTCAGTCAGGGAGCAGAAATCTCCAGCCTGGCTGGGTGCCCACGCTTCCAGAAGGTAGAGGTGGCAGGTGGTTGCCAGAAGGTAAAGGTGCCGGAGGAGGCTGGCCAGCCACAGGAAGGCCACATGCTGTTATCATGGAGCTCACCACCATCCTGTTAGAGGCTCTGGCTTCTGTGGTTCTCTGTGGAAAGCCGTTCCTGTTAGTTAATATTTCTGTTGTCCTTCTCTTTTGCTTGAAAGAAAAAAGGAAAGGGAGTAAGCAGAATAACCAAGATCTATGGAGCAAAGATTTTTTAGAAGGAAAATTTGGAATTTTGTAAGAAACTTACTTTCTCAGCTAAGTTACTGAAAGGGCCCTTGTTTACACCCAGATTTAGAAGTTTCCTTACTAGGTTTCATTTATTTCGTACCTAATGACTCCAGTATTTTTACCAGGCAGAGTTTCTGGTGTGGCTGTCATAGCAGTTGAATGAAGAGCTCTTTCTCAGGCACAGCTCTGAAGATTTGTGGTGTAGTAGAGTGTGCAGAGTCTTAAAGGGCTGGAAAAGTGGCCTGAACCATATTGGCTCTTACCTAGTGGTATAAGCTTTGGCAAGTGCTGTCACCTCTCTGAGCCTCTTTCCCCCCCGCCTTCCCCTCCCCCCCCGCCCCCCGCCCAGTAAAATGAGGTTATTAAGACTTCCTGGGTTTTGAGCATTGCAAGAGCAGAATGACTGCCTGTACCTAGCACGGGGCCCGGCCTGTAGTACATTTTAGTAGCTAGGACAATTGCTCTAATATAAATACCACTAACACAATGGAGGGGCAGTGATTGCTGACAGAAACCCTGGTCAGTGACTGTCTTCAGAGCTTCCCCATCATCTGAGGAAGGAGGAAGGAGGAAGCAAGGAATGAGTGGGAAAGGAGTGAGGACTTGTGGGTTGGAGAACTGCGTCTGCCAGTAGTTAGTCCCATGAAAATTCATTCTACCTCATTGGTCCCGAGATTCCGTGTTTGTAAATGGAAGGTGATAATCTATTCCATCCCTAAGACACTCTAGTTCTGTCTCTATAAGGTGACAGAAGCAAACCCCTCAGGATTATGCTGCCTTGTTTGGGGCACAGCAGTACACGGGGTTGCTGTGCATGGTTGAGGGTGGGGGAGGTAGGAGGGTGGGGCAGGGGTAGGGTCTGCCTTCTCCCAACAGCCTTTCCCTTTGGAATTACATCCCAGGTCAGAGTTTCTCTGGGTTCCATTTCCCACTGTTTGCTCTCACCTTCTTTCAGGGTCCACCCTGCTGCATTTCTCACCAGAGATGTTCATTTTTTTCTGTGGTCGAAATCAGTGCTTTCCCTCAGGAACTTAAGGTCTACATGGCCAGCCTTCCCTGCCCGTACTACCTGACCCGTTGGCTCACCTTGAGGCCCCCATCCTTCATTTTTTGGGGGTGGAGGAACGCAGTGCTTTTGTGCCTTATGACCAGATAATTCATGCTGGTATTAATCAAGATTTGGGCATAATTCTCATTAAAAGTTAGTTTCTCTGGGGCCTCCCTGGTGGCGCAGCGGTTAAGCGCTGAGCTGTGGAGCTGTCGGCAGCGGCGATGTGAGTTTGATGCCCAGCTGGGGAGAATCCCACATGGTGCGGCAGACCTCTCCTGCCTCGCCCGCTGCTCCCCTCAGCAGTGTATTTCTGATCTGCTTGTTCTGCTCCCCACTCTGTCTCTGGTGAACCCTCTCACCACTCCACACCTCTGGCCTGTACCCCAGCTTGTATGTATAAATAAATAAAACCTTAAAAAAAAAAGTTAGTTTCGTTGATATTCCTAATCAATTATATCCACTATTGCACTTCTTTTGTCATGTGATTAAACAGGGAAAAATGCTTTTGGCAAACTTTTGACCACAGGTTTCCTATTATCAATTTTTCAAAGACTACAAACTTCAAGGGCACCTTTATTAATGTAGTGATTTTCCCGCTTTATATTACATATTCAAAATAAAAAATTGAAACAGTTTACCAGTGAAATCAATGTTACAGAATCAGCATCTGGTTTGAATAATGAATTTTTTGGTCCAAGTTTTGCTTCATTGAATGAAACTAATAAAACTGTCCTCCATTGTTATGTCAGTGCCTTCCCCTTTGTTAAATTTTGGTTCCTGTTGCCAATTTGTAGGACATGTCTTTCAAACAGTTCTTTCCTATAGTACTTGTTTTAAGTAACTGTCAGTCACTTTTCTCTCACCAACTAGGCAGAGGTGATGACACCCTATGATCAGAAAATCATAAGTTTGGGACATTTCACCAGTCAAGCAGCAGAGTGCAAAACAAGAGCAGAGTGCAAAAACGAGCTCTAGAGTTGGATTAAACATTAGATGCATCACAACAGCCACACAATTCAGGGTCAGGTGTATTGACAGCTATGCCTACATTCTGTTTCTACCTTGAATGCAGATGCCTGCAGAAATATAGTTGCACCTGGATAATGGCAATACTTCCTGTAGAGCACAGAACATTCGCACCATTTCTGCTGATAACACACATGCACATGCAGGCAACTCCACCCTCCAAAAAAAGTTTCTTGAAAACAAACACACTCTTTCTGCTATTAGGTTTCCTGATCTGTACATACCTGTGCTAATAATATATAATATTTACAGAACACTTTCAGATTCATCTTTTGATTTAGCCTTTAGAAAACCACTGTATGATGTGTTGGTTAGATTCCATTATCCCTCTTCTACTAGTGAGGAATCTCCTCAATGCAGTACTGCAGCATTCTCAACTACAGATATTTTGTGGCAGGAATGAATGATACTGTATAAAAGGCTTTGTTTTCCATTTTGTCATAAAACCTGTATTGCATGTAAGAATGACCTTATATGCTGAATGAATGAATAAATGAACCAATAAAGAAGCAAATAAAACTAAGAAACAAAACCAAACCCTACAGGGAAATATCTTCAATAGCCAGATAGAAAAAACATGGAAGCAAATGACAATTTTCTGTGTTACTTTGCCTGTAATCGGAGTTGGCATGGATGTGGGCAGGCCTAGAGTAAATTCGCAAGAAGTATTTATTGAATTTCATTGAATCACCATTACTTAGCTAAATAGAAAAACAACAGAATAGCCTTTGTGAATTATGACTACTTTGATACATGGAGTGTTATCAAACACAGAATAGGCTGAGATTCGTGCTCAGCCCCCCACTTTTCCTCCACCAGATATAGTTGTTCACAGCAGTAGGGCCTTTGGGAAGCTGTAAGTAGGACAGTCAGAGCGGTTGTCCATCTGCTCAACTGGACCTTACACATTCCCCCAACTCTTTCAAAAAACTGTATTACCATTTGTGTTTTCTGCCATACTCTTCACAAAAGTAAAGGAAAACAGAAACTTTTGTGTGCAATTAAAAGACCTGCCAGGCAAGGCTCATAGACAAGTGAGTTCAGGTAATGGAGCTATCAGACAGCCCTGTGGCCAGGCAGGTGGGGAAAAATTACGTCCTCTTCTCTTCGTATTAACAGAACTCCACCTTCAACTGACAATCTCAGGTCCTTCCACCCATGTATTTTTTTTAACTTTCTAATTATAATTCTTTGCAGAATTTTTTTCCTGTTAATCATGCTTCTTTTAAAACTCTCTCTAAGTCTTCAGGAGCCAAATGGATGTTTTCTTTTTTACTGATTAACACATTTGGTGTGCAAGTGCTCCTTAAAAATTTTCTAGCATACTTTGTAATTTAACCTTAGCAGCCTCATTCTAGGTTCTTTCCTGCTCACTTCTCATTGGCGCCTACTCTCTCCAGTCGGTTTAGGCCATTTCACAGGCCTGTTCATTTTTGATCTCATTGCTTCTCCACTTTTGAACCCAGTTTCATCTTCAACAGATGAGGCAAGGAGAGCTCCCTCCACCTTATTTATTTCTCGTGACTGATAATACAGCAGACTTTGGCAGAGGCAGAGTAAAGAATACAAGAAGTTGTGATTTAGCCACCAGTTGATAGTGTTTGAGTACCAAGGCAGGCACCCACTAGCTTTATTATCTGGGACAAAATAGCTAATGTGCACAAACCTTAGATTACGTGGGTAAAGTGAGTTATTTATTCTACAGTGTTGCAGATCGATTGAGATGGTGTGATTGGAAATGCTTTATAACATGTTCAGTGCTATAATTGTTACAAATGCTTTTTCATATGGAGGTGATTGATACACAGAGAGAGTGCGTAGGTCACCAGCAGATGAGCTATGAAGGAAAGGTAGCATATCAGAGTTGCCCAAATAAGGAAAGGGATGGGCCTTCCCACATCAGGGCCCCTCATGGGATGATCAGATCAGTGTGATGCCAGTAAATGAATGTTAGAGGAAGAGAGAGAACTGGCAGGGAAGAAGACTGAACATGAGCTGGTTTGTTTATCTAGAGAGATGAACTTGGAAACCAGGTGTGTGGACTCTCTTGCCACCAAAATGTAATAAAAGGAGCATAATGATGAGGCTTCTGCCTTGAAACAAAGATGCTGGTGACCTTAGGGGCTGACTGAATTTGACATCTCTGGAAAGGTCAATGTGAAGAGAGGTTGGAAAATAAATCCAACCAAGAAATTAATTGGGCCCTGGTGCAGCTAAGTCTACTAGGAAAAAGCACTACTGAGAGCAGCAAGTATTTGTTGAATTAATAAATGAATGTAGTAAAGATACTGAGTAAAGATACTGAGTTGCAGAATTGAGCTCTAGTCTCAAGTTAACTATCACTTGGCCTTCTGGAAAATCTGCTTTTGAAGAAAAGAGTCATTGCATCTGTCTGCCAGGCTCATTTAGTGAACCTGGATGGGGGCACAGGGCCATTGTTTAACCCCTGCAGAGCGCGTGCTTTTCTAGTCAGGGAAGGGAGCTGTGTTTGGATAAGATGTTATAAATAAGCATTAAGTCTTATGTCTCTCTGGTTTAATCCAGGCCTCTGTTAATTTAATAAATCATCATATGCAATTGTTTTAGGATCTGGAAAGTGGAGCTTTGGTTCTTTGCCAGTAAACTGAGTTAGATGTTTGTGTGTCCAGTAATGGTAACTGTGACTGTATTCTTGCCTTTGACTCACTGTAGAAGGGCGATCTGTTCTGATAATGTAGCCCATGAGGGCATCATGTCCTTTATTCCTGCTTTTGTGCACAGTGCATATATGCCTTCAAATTACTGGTGTTTTTATTTTTCAGATAAATACCTAGGATGGAATTGCTGTATCATATAGTAGACCTATTTCTAATATCTTGAGAACCCTCCATACTGTTTTCCATAGAGGCTGGTCTAGTCTACATTCCCGGCAAGAATGAACGAGGGTTCTGTTTTCTCCATACCCCTGCCAACATTTGTTGTTCCTGGTCTTTTTGAAGGGCTGACTACTTTTTACCTAATCTTGTTTCTTGTCTGCTCTGGTGGTCTCTCGATTCAACTGCTACCATGGAATTTTTGGCTTGTGAGGCCACTTGAGCCACTAGATCCTCATGCATCCAGCTGACTTACGCTGCGTTCGTGAAATCCATGTCCAGTTAGTGTTTCATCACTCTAGAATGAGCAGCCCAAGATTATAGATGCCAAGGTCCTTTTCTTGATGTCATCCAGGACAAAGACAAACACTCTTCTTGGTTGTCTTCTCTGCAGGTGACTTGGCTCAGCTACTTTATGGTTTAACCTTTGCATAGTATGTAGTGGCTTTAAAAATACACAGAAGTGCGTCAGGAGGCTGCTGGCGGAACTCTGCACGTGGCGAGAAATGCTGCAAGACACTTGGCTCCCTTGGAGCTGACGGTGTGCTCTCAGGGGAGCTTTGTGGGCTGTTGGTATTTGAAGGACAGATGAAAAAGCACACCTGTAAGACTGGGAGATTTAGGTGACAGATTAATTCGATGTTTGTACTTTGAGTCACTTGGAACTGCTTAAAGTTTAGATGCTTCTGCTACAGCAATAAATTTGTACTCACTTCTATTCCCTCTTCCTGAGATAAAGCAAATGGGGTATAACTTAAATAACTTTTCCAAACTCAAAATCTGTCATGAACTAAGGAAGTCCTGTAACCCCTCAGATTTCTCCAGTGCTTGCCCTGTGCTAGACCGGGGACCAGCGTGGAAGAGGGAAGTGTAAACACATAGGACTGCTTTTCCTGTCAGTGAAATTCGGTGTGTCTCTACTCACCGAGTCAGATTCTCTTAATAGCATGTATGGTGTTCTGAGGTGAAAGGAGTATTTATATGGACCCTGTCAGAGGTATGCTTGGTATGAAAGCCATAAGTGATTTGCCTCACCGGTTTGTTTAAAATTCTTAAGCATAATGTTGTATGAACATAGCTTTTATTCACTGAATCTCCTTTACAGTGAAAGGAAATGACCATGTGGTGAATGAAATAAATATACTGGGCTTGATCCTCAGTGCAAGAAATGTTTATGTTAAAAGATGATCCTCCCTTCTTCTCCTTGGCAGAAGGCTGAGGTGAATAATGAGGAATTTAACACATGTCACGTCTTGTGTCTCCCAAGAACCTCATGTTGCCTTGTAACACTTGAGTTCTATTTATTGAAATGATGACATGCTGTAATGGGTGCACTGATGCACACCGAGCCAGGTGCAAGGCTCTGTGAGAGGCTGATGGAAGGAGAGGTTGTTGGAACATTTACTCCAGATTTCCTGACTTGTGTGTGATGAAAATATCAAACCCACTGTGGAGTCAAAAGCAAGATAGGGGAAAAAAAAAAAAACATTGCTTTTTGGAAAAAAACAAAGTCAACAATAATAGGTAATTTCTGCATTTATAATCTTTTCTCAAGTTTCACCATAGTAAATAAAGCATTTTATATACTTAAACTATAAGACACCCTCCATGGTGAAAATTGTTCTTGATGCCTGCTGGAAACTTGGATTGTATCCTACAAAACAGATTGGGCCCTAGTAGAACAGATCATAGCTTGCCTGTGTGTGCCCTTTAAAATATGTTCCCATTCCATGGGGTCCTTCCTGGAGAAGCGATGTTACTCCTGGGAGAGAGTGCAGGTAGGAAACCATTTGGTTTCTTCTTTGTTTTGTCTTTCATGAAGAAAACAGAAGCCAAAGGTGATGAAGACGAGATGTGGTGTTGTCGTCTAATATGTAACTCACATGAAGTGAAAAATGAAAATTTTCTGTAGAAACTAATGTGATTCTTTCGGTTGACTTTCTTCTCCCTCCCACTACATAGTCTCAGTATGATGTGTGAGGAACAAGTTAGGCTTGGTGTGTTGCTGACAAACAAAATCTTAAAATTAATCTGGTTAAGTCTTACGTTGATCAGTTTTCCAACTTGGATGTTAGGATATCTAATAGGATATGGTTTTATAATTTCTTCTTTCTAAAGGGACTGGAAGGTATGATGAAGGAATTCCTCCTATAAAACTGAAAGGTGAGGCCTCCCTGGTGGCGCACCGGGTTAAGCGCAGTGCTTTAGAGCTGTCGGCGGCTGCTGTGCAAGTTGGATGCCCGGCCAGGGAAATTCCTACATGGCGCAGCAGACCTCCCCTGCCTCGCCTGCTGCTCCCCTCAGCAGTGTATTTCGGTCAATCTGCCTGTTCTGCTTCCCACTCTGTCTCTGGTGAACCCTCTCACCGCCCCACACCTCTAGCCTACACCCCAGCTTGTATGCAAAAATAAATAAATCTTTAAAAAACAAAATAAAACTGAAAGGTGAACGTGATAGGACTGCCTTCCTGTCACCTCTGCCTGTTCGCTAAGTGGAGCAGACATTGTATCTGAGCTCAGGTGTCCCAGGAGGCAGCTTTATCCACTTGAAGCCCCGTATGTGTTCAGCTCAATTAGATTAATTACCTTCCTCACCAGGGTTCACAATGCTTTGCAGTTTAGCTGCAATAACTGTTAGTTTCACAAGTAAAGGGTACCATTATTGGCTTCCAAAGTGCTATGGTTTCTTTGGAACTCCTAAAGAGGAGTTTTAAACACTCATTCTAACCAGGATGGAATATAGTTTAGCAAGTTTGTCTTCAAGCTGTTTTCTACTGGTTGTGAAACATTTGCATTTAGAAGAGAGTTCTTGTTTGTCTTCTGACTCTGTCATTTCTGTTTGGTGCTTCCAAAAGTGATTCTGGGTGTGTCATAATAAAACATGTTGTTTTCTGTATCTCCTGGAACTAATAGTGTGCTTTGTATACTCTTGGTTTCCAGATGGAGATCATTGAGTTGAAACCAAGCTTTTTTCCATTGAGAGTTTAAGAGAACGCACCCTGGATGAGAAGTGGTATCATCAGGGCCAGGCAGAGGCCAAGGACACAGTCTTCTCCCCTAAGCTGTGTGGACGTTAGGCGTATTTCTGACACATTATAAAGGGACATCAGGCGCTCTCTTCTCTTAAGTGATCAGTTTAACCATTTCCTCTCCCCTCCTCCTTGTCCCTATTTTTCCCTAAGGGAAGACAAAAAGCCCAATATGTGAGTAAGAGCATCATTTTTGGGGTTAGACCTTGAGTGAATCTGTGAACCTAATCCATTTTGGAATCCTGGTGTTGTGGGAATTCTCAGTTACCAACCTTTGTACTAGAATAGATAAGATAAAGGGAGGTGGGGAACCATAGATCTAGCATGACTAATCCAGGCCACATCTGATGGGATTGTCACCCTCTTCAGTGTAACAATGATAATAATGCCATCCGTATATTTATCTAAGTGTCCAATTATTTAGTAGTTTAACATTCCTTATTCCATGTGTCCTTCATGTGACTCAAAGAAGTAAGGGCAGGTGCCGTTAAATCCTATCTGTTGATTCAGTAAATATTTATTCAATACTCACTGCTTGCCATGTCCTTTTCTAGGTACTCAGTACACAGTTGAGAACAAAGTAATAAAAAAAATCCCTGCTATTGTGGAATTTACAAATTAGCTATTGGGGACAGATCCTAAGTAAGTGACGTGAATGAACTACAAGTTAGATTTTGTAGTGAAACTGCTGTGGAGAAAGGTAAGGCAAGGAAAGAAGGTAGAGAATATGTGCTGCTATGGGGCTGTTTGTCGCAAAACTAAAGTGATTTGGGGAGTCCCCTAGGTGGGAAAACATATGAGAAATGACCTGATAGAGGTAAGAAGGTAACTGTCTGAGAGAAGAGCATTTCAGGGGGAGGGAACAGCTAGTATAGTGGCCCTGAGGTGTGAACCTGCCTGCTATGTTTGAGGAACTAGAGGGTGGCCAGTGGGGCTGGAGTGGGCGAAGAAGGTGGCAGATGAGAGGGTCGATCTGGGAGATGAGGTGGACGCACCGGCGCACGCAGACCAGTGCCTGGACTCTGGCATTCAGTCTCTGGAAGATGGGGAGCCATTCCTGGGTTTGACTAGGGGGATGGCCTGATGGATGTAGCTTTGGCGACAGTGTGCAGAAGAGACTGGAGGGGGCAAAGGTGGAAGCAGAGAGACTTGTTGGGGGGCTGTTCCAGGATTGCAGGACAGAGACCCTGGTCCTGGATCAGGGTGCTAGCTATGAAGGTGGTGTAAGGTGGTAGCTTCTGGGTTTGCTTTAGACTCACAGGTCCATAGACATAGCTGGGGTAGGACTCCAAGCGAAGTTCACTCTCGTTCTGCCAGGAGAGTTACCTCTGGCCACACCTCGATGCCCCGGAGGCGGTATAGTCAGTGCTGCACCTGTTCCACTGTCTCAGTAGCACTGTCTTAGGCTCCTGCTTATTAGTTCATATGAACATGTTGGGCTCCCTCCCTTATTTTTTTAATCTAAATAGTTTGTGTGTATTCACTGGTTGTGGAAAATTTAGAAGGACAAGCAAAAGGGAAATAGTTAAAAACATTGATAAGAATCATGTGGCAACCATGCTCACACATTGGTATACGTCCTTCTAGACATTTTCCAACCATAGATACCTATACAGATAGAGATATATAAAGATTATAATCATATATTATTAAATATACACATATGTGTATTTTTTTCAAAAGGTGATTCAGTGCACAATGTGTTCTTTTACTTTACCCAATATAACATATAAAGGTTTTACGACCTTTTTTGTAACCTTTTTTTCTCAACAGTGGGCCATGAGTATCTGTCATGATACACGCTTTCTATATGTCCATTAACAAGAGTAGTGTCTGAATATAATATAGTCTCCCAAGATCATGATAATAAAAAAGTCACCTGGGAACTACCTGTAGGAATTAACCCAGAAATGAGACAAATGGGAAAACTTAATGTTCGTTGATCCCTATCATGTGCTGGGCACTCTCGCCAAGCATTTTATTCACTCTGCATCATTTAATTCTCACAAGAGTCCTATTACATGAGTACTGTCATCTCCATTTTTGTAGTTGAGACCCCAAGAGATGGACGACTACTCATGGTTATGATGTAACACATTTTGGAGCTGGGGTGGGTTTGGACCCCATTGGTCCAGCTGCAGGGCCCCCAGCTTTCTCCACCAGCCATCTTGGATTTCTCACTGTACTTTCCTATTTGACTCCATAATAAGCTCTCCCATGTTTTCCTGCCCCCACTGCCTGCTTGGGGAGCTGGGCAGGCAGGCTGGTATCAGGGAGCACATGCTGCAGCCAGGAGGTTGGCATCTGCTCCGCTCCCAGAGTGGCCACCACCCACCCAGTCACTAGACGTTTGGTGAGGTCCCCTTTCTTCACCTGCGCTTCACAAGACAACATGCAGAAAATTAGGGTTTGATCCCTTGGTTTTTTTACAGTTTTAAATACTTCAGGGACACACTTTGAGTGGACTTAAACTTCAAATATATCAGTACCTATATAATTCTTTTTTCCAATCTTATGCATCTTAGTTTTGGTAGATTTTCTTGTGGTGTAATAAATATCTAACATGTGATAAGTGTAAATAAGCAATGCATAGTGTACAGTGTCTAACAGGGCGTCTGTGATAGATGTGCTTACTATGCCGGGTGCAGCAGTAGTAACATGTTCACAAGCTGGAGTGGCAGACATATCAGATTAATTGTGTTTGAAATCACAGTCTTGGTGTTGTTTGCAAAATTAGTGTAGCACAGTAAGAATTTAAAGGGATCTCTGGTATTAAAATGGCCCTGTCGTTAGCAGGAAAGTGGGAATTGACTGCTTAATTCTTGAAGTCACTAAACATGCATCAAAGCAATACTGAAAATGCAAAAGTTGAGAAAAACCATGTTGATATGATTCTCTTTTTAGGTGCTCTGATTACCTGCTCTATACTCACTGCTACTTCTATCTCAGTGTTGGAAAATTAAGATTTTTGTCTTTATCGAAAAAGAGAGTAAGTGCTGCATATAGAGTTTGGTTCTTTACTCCAGTTTTTAACACAACACAGTGTCTTCTGCGTAGATGCCCCCAAGCTGTTTCCTGGTCATCCTGTGATCACTTTTTCACAAACTCAACCTAGCTGCTTCTCCTCTTCTGGGTAGACCTTCACTTTTCAGAATTTTGGTGGGAAATTAAAAAAGTCATGCGTGTCGGTGATGATCTCATGATTCAGGTTTCTTTTCCATTTTCATGCTCCTTAGAGTTTGTGTCCGGAGTGGTCAGAGAAGAAAGGCGCTTCTGTTGGGTTAAGTGAAACTTAGCTCCTTCCTAGGAAGTGAATCCTGCCACGTATAGAACCCCAATGTGCTGTCTCTAAAATACAGGACAGTAAAGTCGACTTGGCAGGTCATCTTCGGCATCCCATGTGGTCTGAGACGAACTTCCCTGCCATTCCTCTTCATCCATGGTAACCTCCTCGTGCACTAGAAATTATGCCTTGCTCCACCTGAGCAGTCCATAGTTTCAGAAATGAAACATTTTTCATGTGGAATTGGAAGTGGTTTACTTTAGAGAAGTTTTAGATAAGCCCAGAGCTGCTAACTAAAACCCAGAGTTCCGTAAGTATTGTGGTCTATGAAAATACTCTGTGTTGTTTTACTTATCCTGGTTTATAGTTTATTTTGAACTTAATTTATGAACAGGAGTAGTCTTAAAGCCAGTGGATTTTCTCTGTTCTCTTTTAAACTTGCCTCCTTCTCCCTTTAATAAATTGGGAGTTTGGAACACACTGTCCTTTCCTCTTCCTTCCAACATTGGATTTCAGACTAATTAACAGAATAAAGCAAACATTTTTTAAAAATTTGACATTAAGTACTTGGACATATATCATTGGAACTATTAAAAAGAACAGGATGTTTGGTGTGCCTCTCCTCTCCTCGAGAGCACAGAGGCTTCTCTTGGCTGTTCTCTTGGCCAAGTATAGCTCTCAGCTCCGAAAACTTAGAGACCAAAAGGCCAAATCTCTTTGTGGGAAAGTGAAGACCCCTTTCTTTGTACATCAGTTCTGTTTCTGTCACTGGGTAGCTTTTGAATTAAAAGAAAAAACTGTTCCATCTTGTACACTCCCTATCTCCTATCTTGGTGAAGTTCCAAAGCTTAGAGGATTTAAGCTTTCTAAAAGGGAATTTATTAGCTGTAAAAAATGCTTTTTGGTCTTGCTGGAAGTTGTGAATAGTGAAAATTTCATAGAATTTCAGTCTGAATATAAGTTGTTTTAAAAGTCATAAATCTTAAGTATTGTAATTTGGGGATGGGATGAGTTGGCTGACTCTTGGGTAAGAGACATGATATTGGACATTCAGTCAAAGTACACTGTATTCTTCTAAAAGAAAGGGAGACATGTCCGCTCCATTAATGTAAATAAATCCCATATTATTCTAAGTCATGCCAAGACATCAGTAGTAACAGTAAGCAAAAGTCATGGGTAAATGGGTTTAGTAGCCTTCAGTTGAGTCCTAACTTTGGCCTGTTGCTTATTAGGAAAAGTTAGAGTACCTCATGGCTGCCTGGCGTGGGGGGAGGTAGGGGAGAGGGAAGGGACAGGCAGCTGAGCACACTTAGGCATGGTTAGTGGACTTTCCTTCATCATTCTTCTGGAGGCACTGGGAGAACTCGTGCCCTCTTCATCCTTTCCTGGTGATGAGATGCAGTTTAAGTGCTGTGTGTGGTATTTTGGTGATTGGATGCGAACATATTTGGGAGGGAGAATGGATACAACTTGATCTTGATTTTAGGGTTGGGGATGAGCCAAGATGATGGCTGGCTTCTGGTTTGGGCGTCCATGTGGATGGCGGTGCCTGGCTGAAAACAGGGGATGACTGATGGGGAGCAGACTTTAACTAAAAAGGTGAGAGCTCATTGAGCACCCGGCCGATGAGTGACCATCCAGTGGAATCCCAGATGGGATCTAGGTTCTGGCAGCATCATCACATTAGGTGGTGACTGAAACAACTCAACAAAGGGAGACTCCATACTCAGAAGAACAGAGGGCCTGAGAGGGAGTGAAACCAGCATCTGAAAACCAGGGTGAAGAGGACCCCAGAGGAGCCTGAGGAAGAGCAGCAGAAAGTGGGAAGGCAAAGCAGGAGAGGGAGTGCATACAAGCCAAGCCATGGGGAGGTTGCCAGGCCCCTGCGCACTGTGCTTCACCAAGAGGTTTAGAGAGAGCGAGAGCGGGCATCGGATTTAATGAAAATGAAGTCACTTGGTGACTTCAGCCAAAGGGGTTCCAGCAGAGCAATGATTGTGAACTGGATAGCGCGGTGGGTGTGGGGTGCATGGCGCTGAGAAGTGGCAGGCAGCTGCCTAGAGCCGCTTCCTGAATCAGGGCTTGGCAGGAGGTGGTTGGAGTAGACAGGCTTCAGTAGGCTGGGGAAAGAAGGATGCTGATGGGGGCTAGCGAGCTCCCTGAGGAGGCGGAGGGCTGGGAAGAGGAAGGGAGAGGTAGATGCGGGAACACGGCAGGTGTCGGGGCACAGAGCTGAGGAACTGGACACTATCTAACGGCTTATTCTTTACAGTTGGTGGGAGGTGAAGGCGTCTGCTGACGATGAGGAGTGAGGCAATAAGGTCAGGTTCTTAAGATGGGAGATTGCTGATACTGGTTACCTAGAATTGGAGGCCAACCAACCAGGAAAATCGGGAGGGGTGTGGGTAGAAAGTATCATGAGGAGGAAGGCAGCCTGATGGAACTAGTTTGTACTAATAAGGTAGAGGTCATTGATTTCTCAGCCCTGGGAAATCCCAAGGTTCTCACTAGCTAATAACATATTGTTGAGCTTTACTTTCTACAGTTTGTTTATTAAAAGCATAACAAACAGAAAAATCCAGACTTATTGGAAGTGCTTTTAAAACCACTGACCCTCCCTTGGAGAATATTGCGTACTCCAGTGAGAAAGCTTGCCAGCCACACCCTATTCAGAATCTGAATGGCTGAGTGTCACTGCGGAAATGTTTTAGGTAGGGTACCTGGTACCCACCTGGAGAAGTATGTGTAGGGATAGGTCTGTCTGCATGTGTGCCCTGAATTTTGTCCCATTAGAGCCTCTTTTTGTTTACATGGGTCCCATCCCTCCTGTAACCGGTATCATGTTATGGCTTAAAAAAAAAATCTCCCATCCCCAATATATAAGCCCTAACTCCAGTTTAGAGCCAGCCCTTCCTCTTTAGTTCTCATCTCCTGTTTCCTCTTCTGTGGGTGGATTGTGACTCAGTGGCTTGCCTTGACCTTGGTCCTCACTCAAAGCACTTTCCCCCAGCCCATTCCTGGTGGCAAACTGGGGCCCGCTGGCTCCCCTGCCCTGTAGGAGAGAGTACTAAGATCAGCCTCTGGAAGCTCTCTGCTCTGACCCCTGGCTCTCTGCAGCCTCAGAGGGGCACTGCCGAGGGCTGGCACGGACCCAGCGCCCCTACCAGCCTCTCAGGACTGAGTCCTTACACTACTCTTTGCTCATAAAACTGGTGTTGCACTTAAATAACAGTGAAAAATAGCTGCTCATGGTCTATGAATTCTGGGCAAAGGCACTAACAAGAAAAATTAATCTGTCTTTGTATTTGGCAAATGAAAATATGCCCAAGTAAATATGTATTCTGTTTTATTTAAAAAGAAAGAAAAAAACTGGTTGTGACCTGCTAACTGGATTAACCAGTGTTTGAAAAACACTGCCTTACCCTTGCTCTTCATAACCTAATTGTTAAACGACACAATAGAAAATGTGTGTTTACAGATACAAGGGTATTTAAAATAAAAGAAACACCATTTGTTGTTGCCTCTCATGTGTAAAATCTACGTTTGTCAACACGAATTCAACTGTGTTAAACGTTTATTAATGTTTACTCTTCTGACACAGTTTACACAATGTTTTTTTGTTTGTTTCAGGAATAATTGTATAATCGTGAAAGCAGCAAATCCCTTCACAATTAGCAGTGTGAGCAAATCTGGGTGCAAATCCCTACTTGATTCTGTGGCCTTGAACTTGAAGTAAACTTGTTTCAAATGAAATGTGGTGCCTAGATTAGATTTTTGGTTCATATTTTTTTTGTGATTCTTTATAAAATAGCTTAGAGACTTAAATACAAAATGTCTTTAAACAAATGTTTTCTTAAAATCTTAACCTTCCAGTGTATTGTTTTCCAATTTTTTTTTTTAGTCAAAAATTCAGATTTCACATTCAACTTTCAGAAGTAAGCAGAGGGAACTAATACTGTTCTTTTGACGATGTGATTTTTATTTCATATTGAACTGCCTAGTCGGTTGTGAAAATTTCGTGTTCACGTGGCACTTGTCGCATTTCACTGGTAAGTCACTAACGAAAACCGAGAAGGCTGGGCTTTATCTCCAGCGCCACTAACTCAGTGTTTTACACCCTGGTACTGGTGGGCTGAGTCCACGGCCTGCCTTTATGGTGGTCTCTTTGTTTCCCAACACTGGATACCAGGTCTGAGTAGTGTTCTGTCTAGAAAATGGCCTCTGCTTGAGGCAGCCAGCTTCTCCCCGCCTACTTGGCCTGTTGGCCTTTGGCTCTGGGTTTCCATCAGGCTAACCCATTGTTTAAATGCCACAGGGATGTATTTTTTTCAAAAATCCTACTGCTAATCTTTTTCCACCGAAGTGCCTCATCTGTATTCACTTAATATCCCTGAATGTGTGTTGCTGTCAGGACTTTGCACATGTGTGTATATGTGGGCTTCCCCCCATGAGAGTGAAAGGTACTTACACTCAGTAAGTGCTTAGTAATGAAGGAGTAAGTTGTGAATGAATCAGTGCTGCTTGGTTGGATGTCTGACTTCATGCCCGTCTCTTACTACAAATGGGAAACAACTTAGCGTATGTGAGTGGACCAAGGGCGCCATCGTTGTTTACCAAAACTGTGGCCTTACTCTTGTAATTGTCACTGTATGTGTTCATCTTTTTTCTTTTGTAGTGGTTTGCCCAATACCTGACTTCTTTCTCCCTCTGATATATGGTAGGCTCGTGCTTACCAGCCCCTTGGCTGAGGCTGGATTATATTATTTGTTCAAGCAAGTTGTCTGTGTTCATATGATAGATTCCAAGTGTCCATCTGATGGATTGCGAGTTCTCTGTAGGAAGTGATGTGTGTCACATCTGGACCAGAACCGACTATTGCTGATGTGAGGTGCTCTAAGATCCCCTTATCCCTTCTGCATCTTGATTGACAATTCTCAATAGGCAAGTAGTATGAGCAAGAATTTAATCTTTGTGCATTTGGGGGTTGTTCACTCAGCATAGCATAGCTTATCCTGGCTAGCTCTTCTCTACTTGGGTATTGTAACTTGCATTAGGGTATAGTGGTTAAGAACCCAAACTTGGAGCCAGATCCCTAGGTTCAAATCCTGACTTTGCCACTCACTGGTTGTGTGGATTTGGGTGAAGTGTTAACTTCTGTGTGCCTCAGTCGCCTCATGTGCAAATTGGAAATTCCGTAATAGTGCCTGTGTTACAAAATGGTTTGAGAATGTTACTTTATATAAATAGACTCTGGTTTGGTGTTTGGTGAGTACAATGAATACATGTACCAAAATGCTGTGGGGAGCTTTCCATGATGGAGGAGTAAGCCGTTGAAGATGCCTTTAAAACAGGTCAGTGACTGAGGTGGGCAGTGACGTGGAGCTGACTTCGCACCTGTGTCTGGAACTCTGAGTGCTTTGAACTAGCGAGCTGCTGGTGGCCCAGAGTGGGGCGCCCGTCGGGCCTGTGCAGAAGCCTGCAGTGCCCTCAACTTAGTTCATGGAATTGCTCTGTGGCCACTGGGAGGCATAGAATCTAAGCTTTTCTTCCTCCTGCCACTGTCCCACTCCTCTGCAGGAGGCCTCCAGGCCTGAGCAAGGCCTGAGCAAGGCCTGTGGCTGCCTCCTTTGTTCCCAGGCTCCCAGGCTTTCTCTCCGCTCAGCTACCTGTAGTCCTGCCTCCTCCCAGAGGCATTCCTGTTTGAACTTGGACAACTGTGATTTCCTCATGCCCATCCCTTTAGGAATGTGAAGCCATAGAACTACCCCATTTTTTTACCTCAGGATAAAGAGTGGGTGCACTCACTCAAATTAGCCTAACTTGTGCCGTTTGTTCCATTGTGTCAATGTGTGTTACTTCATCTATTTTAGGAAGCAAGCTCTGAGGTGAGGATTTGGCTTAACTCATTTATACAGGGCTTAGTAAAATGCTCTGTGGAGTTAGAGACACCTAATAAATACTTTAGACTTTTGAATGATGCTGTAATCATTTTAATGGAGGTTGATGTGTGTATGTGTTTAAACAAATGACATGTTTTTTAGTAACATTCTGGCAAATTAACAGTTTCTAAATTTAAAAAAAAAGTCTAAACTTGGAAAATTAATTTTGTAAACTGTGGTAACATGGAGTTATTTATTACTAAGCTTTATTTTAGCAGAGTCTGCAATGCAGTGGTGGAGCCAAGATTTGTTGTTTTTTTTTTTTTTAACTATAGCTGTTTGTTTTCTGAAAAGTTGGTTGGCATAGCAGAGATTAGGTGGGAAAGGGGGCAATTTAAAGGCGTTATTGTGAATTTAATGTGTGTTTTAAAGAGTTAGTTTTTAAAAAACCCTCTATATTAGGGTAGCAGATGTGAGTTGGCATCACCTCTTCCCACACATGTGCCCTTTTCATTAGGAATGTGTGCCTGATGTGGTGCAGATGGTATTTAAGTCACTTAGTAATATTTTCCACAACCTGTTTTTAGTAATTAGACTTGAATTTACTGGTTCAAAATACTGGACTGCCTTTTGGCAACTTTGTAAACTAAAGAAGTTGTAGTGTGGTCAGTATACCAGCAGAGGGCAGTATAAGCCAGTGTTTCATTTGTAGTCAGCCTCCTACTGCTGTTGGGTTTCCACACTGGAAAACTAGAATGTTTCGGTTCATTTGAGAGATGTAAGTTGAGAATTTAAAAAAAAAAAAAAATGTTTACTGATTTTCTTCTTGTAAGAAAATAAATTGTTCAGAACAGGTTTGAACTGCAATTTCATTTTATGAAGTTTTCTCCTGACTTTTCCGTTAGCCAATATGCATGACCGTGTGAAATGTATAATCCTTCTAGAAATCATTTCATTCATGCACTTAGAAGAACCGATACTTAATTTTATGAGAGAAGTTTTTCCTCAGCTCAATTAGTGGATTTATTTTCAGTCTTTTGTCTGTGAGGGGTTTCAGTTGTTTTAATGACATGGGAGTCAAGTAGAGGTTATTTCTACATACATGGTCCAGTAAGTATCAGTGATCTTTTCTTTTCTCACCACAAAACCTCTTGGTAAACCCTACCCTGTGGTTTTCTCATTCCTTATTCCTGTTCTCTCCAGTTCCAAGAGCTGATACAGTCCCTGCTTTGGCCCTTCTCTATAGCAGCCTCCCTTAAGTTCTGCTCGCCCTTCTTTCCCTTTTAGTGCCTTACACTTCACACCAACCTCCCTCTGTTGTAGATGTAATTTTTGTGCCCCCCAAAACTCACATGTTCACGTCCCAATGTGACTATATTTGAAGATGGGGGCTGTGAGAAGGTGACAAAGGTTGAATGAGGATATGGGGTTGGGGCCCTAATCCTAAAAGGTTGATGCCGTTATAAGAAGAGGAAGAGATGCTGGAATTCCCTCTCTGCTGTGTAAGGACAGGATGAGAAAAAGGAGCCTCACCAGGACCCAAATTATCTGACACCTTTATCTGGGGCTTCTCTAGAACTGTAAGAAAATAGATCTCTTTTGTTTAGACTGCCTAGTCAATGTTATTTTGTTGTGGCAGCCTGAGCTGACTGAGACTCGCTGTTGGTATCTTATGGGGGCCCCAGGTTCAGAGAAGAGGGCCTTCATCGCATGTTGGGGGGCTGTGCCCCGAAGGACAGGTAGCTGAGGAGCAGCACAAAGGCAGGGGATGGCTTGAGTGGGGGGGCTGGCCTAGCAAATCCAGATGACTGTGAGTGCGTAAAATGGCTGCTGTGCATGTGATGGAGAGTGAAGAGGTGGGATGAGCCTTGAAGACTAGTCTGAGTGGTTTGGCTTGATGCTGTGGAGAATCAAATTGGGAGATGCCAAACTCTTGGGAACACGTGGAATTTAGGGCTTAGCCACCGCAGAATAAGGACCATGTGTCTCTCTGGGGTGTCAGTTTTTCTGGGCAAGGTTTCTGCCTTTGTGGGGTTGCAGATTCTTTTTGCAATTTACTGTCTTCTGCATATACTAGCGTGTTTTGATGGGAAAGCCGAGGCCTGCGGAGGACAGGAGGCAGCAGCAGAAACGTGAAGAACGTGGGGATGGAGGTGGCGTCTGCGGAGAGGAGAGGCTTGAGCTGGCTTGCACATGATGCTTTGTTCTAGATTTTTCCAAGTGCTCTGTGCCTACTGATTCATGTTTTCCTGGTGGCATTCCTATAAGAAAGGTGGCTGCTTTTCAGCAGATAGTAATCTAGAAACAGCTCACTAACATATGTAGAGTCACAAAAAGTTAGCTTGTGTTTCCTGGATAGAGCCCAGTCCAAGCCTCCAGGCCTTTCTGGCTGCATGGGGTTGGCTTTGTACATGCCAACACCAGGGCCAGGCGGCCCCAAGAGATGTGGTGGGCCTGGGGAGACTATGAGCCCGCAAGTTTGGGTCTTCAGTTTCTGCCCTGCCAGCTTGCCAGCTTGCGGCTGACAGAGGAAGGCTTTATTCTGGGTGAACATTAGGGACCTGTGTTAATGGTGAAAGGGAAGGATGGGCTTAGGATAGGCACAGTGCTGTTTGTGTTGAGAATCTTCCTTGACTTTAAAAAAGACAAGTGTGTTGCCACAGAGCGAATGGAACTTTTACGCCGATGTCAAAGGATGACATGCTCATGTTTCCTAGTCTTACATTATGGATATTTATGTGTCTCCCATTTCTGAGATGTAGGGACATTTATTTCTGTGTGAAGTGATCTTATGTTTGTGTTTATATGATAACCATCTATGTCCTGCTTTTTTGCACAAGCATACAGGTTCCATTAGGGCCTGGACCTCAGACTTCTTGAGGTGTCTCCACATTCACGATAAGCTTACAGCACTGGACAGGCATTTGCAGACGACCATTTGGCTAGTGAAGGAGGAGGACTAAGTGCTGCTGAGCACGGAGCTTGTTCTCTCTCCTGCTTTGGCTCTCCAGCCCCTTATTATTGTCAGTGACCCATTTCTATTTGCGTCTATGTCACTGGCTATTTCAGGCGTGGCCACAGGGTGGCGGGGCGACAGCCCTGGAAAGAGGGGCCCTGGTAGTGCCTGTTAGTCGGAGGTGCTCAGGGCTCAGTGAGGAGAAGTGGGGTGTCACCACGGAGTGCCTTGTTTCCCCCTGCGTGGGTCCTGTCCTGCTAATTCCGCCGGTTATCAGCAAAACAGTGCAGTGAGCTCACTGCTTGGACTTCCATCACGTGAAATGATCTTATACCAGGAGAAATTTTTAGCAAATTGAAAAAGATATTTTTCAAAGATATTTAAGTGCTGGCAGATCAAGAATTAAGTTTTTCAAAGAATTAAATTTGACGCTATGCAAGCGATCCTGTTTTATTTGTGACCCCAAATTCACTGATTCTGAATAATGGAGGGAGATCAGGGTGATAAATCAATATGAGGTGTAAAACATCAAAATTAAAGGATTTTTTAAAAAAGATTTGCCCTTTATTGTTCTTCAAATACACATAGCTAGAACTAGAATTCCTCATAAAAATCCTTTAAGGAACATATGGTAATAGATTACTGTTACATGAAGTAAAGAGTTGATTTATTTGTCCTTGAATGGAAATTTCTAGATAGAAATTTCTAAAAGCAGCTCTGTGACCTATCTTAAGCAGCCCCCTCCCCCCTTTATAAGTGTTTCTTTCTGCACACACCTTTAACAGCAATGTTCGATCAAACTTTGTATTTTAACTAAGTGGGAGTCAAAATAAGGAAGTGTAATTTCTGAAAGTAAAATTTCTATTTCCTTCTCTCTCTACTTTGGCATCGGTTGGTAAAACTCTGCTTTCTTTTCTCTAAAAAGGGATATTAGAATTTAGGTTTTTGCTACCAGACTTTAAAAGGTAATTTGAAGATAATTAAAGTTGATAGTTTAAATACTTTCTCTATCCATTGGGTGCCTTTTACATATGCAAATGCAGTGTTTACTTAAATACACGGGGCCATACACAACACCCCAAATGTGCCCTCAGTGAGAAGACAAAGAAAACATCAGGTCTCCACAAGCTTGCCCTCTTGTCACTAGAAATGTGAATGTCACTGTGTCCCTACCATTTAAGCCATGCAGGCAAACAGTTACTTTTCTTGTAGTGACTCCCTTCATCTACATGAAATGTTGTTGCTGAATTGATGTTATGTGGTTTTGATGTATTGACATGCTAAGATAAAAGCTATGTGTCTTTCAAGTTCCATCAAATGGGATTCAAGGACCCTGATGGTTTAAAATGAGGCTATTTTCCTGGCTGGGCCACACACATGCTTAATATTCTGAAAAAGATGCAGGGATTGGAGTATATTTCTGAGTTTTAAAACTCAAAAGTAATAAACAAATTTTACATTAAACAGACTTCCCTTTGATCTTTTATATATGTTTTTAAATTTACATTGAGATACTCATTCAGAATTTTTTTTAGGTTACTTGATTAAGTTGATTTTAAGAGCATACAAGACATTAAAACCTTATTCCTTTTCTCTAAAAGTGGATTTATTGGGAGTAAAACCTAAATAAAAAAAGCTAAACTATTTTAAGAATGTACTCAGTTGTGAAAATTGTTATGGTAGCACATCGGGAGTGGGGGAAAATGCCTCATAAATAAATACCTAGTTTAACAACTGTGGTTCTTAATAATTGTGAAAAATGGCATGACTGTTAGAGGGAAACATAAAATATTCATGAAAGTATGGACTTCTGCTTAAGACATAATGAAAAAATAAAGTATAACTTGCAAAAGTATATAAAATAATAATGATGTTATTTCACCTGATAGGATTAGAAAAATAATAAATCTAATTAATTTTCAAATACAATTTCAAAATCCATGGAGTAGAAAAAAGAATGACCTTAATAGGAGAAGAGAAAGACAAACAGGATGAGGAGGCCTGGATAAAAGTCAGACAATTTGGCTTCAATCTGGGCTCTAGTTCTAACCTTGTAAACTTGGGTAAGTTAAGCAGCTCAGCCTCATTCTTTCCTCTGTGATACAGAAGTAATAATCATACCTGTTTCAAGGGTGTTGTAATACTCCCTTCCAATGAGGTCATTCAAATGTAGAATGAGTGAGCTATTACTCTTCATCCAGATAGAACAGAAAGTGTTAAATGTTAAGAATGCATTGTAACTCTAAAATGACCTCCCTTTGGCACCTAATCAGCTTAGAATTTATATTAAAAGTCAACTATAGATTATTATGTCGTGGTTAGTTATGAAAAAGAAGATAAAGAATGGACAAGTTAAGCATTTGTAGAAGAAATTGGGGTAAACTCAGTGTTAAAATTGCACTGACTAAATATCTTGTCTTCAATAAGTAGGGAGGTTTGCCTTGCTCAAGCTGCGGATGGCACTTCCTGATGGCCAAGTTCACAAGGTTACAGGCACTGAAGTTCTGACTTAATCCTTGATGAGCCCATCAGGAAGGTTCTGCCACTCACTGACTGACAGCTGAGACTGTGGTTCAGAGAAGATAAGTAACTTGCCCGGTGTCCACAGCTGACCTTGGGTGGAAGGCCTCACCAGCTGGCTCTGGAACCCTGACCTCTGACTGACAATGACATCATGAAGGATTTGGTTAGATTCTAGGGGACCCAGATCTAACAAGGGCTTTTGGGTTTGAATGGTGCAGTTGTTTTTTTCACTGGAGCTTGATTTTGACAAGCAGTGGGTATTATGCATTTAAGGAAAAGACTGGCTGCTTAAATTTCCCTCAGTATCCAGCACTATTACTTCTTTAACTTCTAGATTTCTTCTCCGTGGTCTCTCATTGGAATGGTCCATCCAGATGGGAACTATGTCACGGATAGCATTTTTGTTCAGTGGTGGTTGGCAGTATGATGAATGTAGACAGTGCTAGTAATTTGATAATTTCCTAGCTCAGAGAGGGTAAATTAAAATGCATCAGAGGAAGGGATTAACATAGGAATCAAGCCCCATAGTGGTTCTAAGAATGAATTTATCTTTAGAGAAATTCACATAAACACCCATCCCTGCTTTAAAAAAAAAAAAAAACAGACATTAAGCAACAGAAGCGGAGGGTGATTTAGTGAAATAAATATGGTTGCAGGTGAAAATAAGTGTTCCAGCAGAGGAGGATCAGAGGACCACCCCCCAGGAACAGAGACAACCCCTTCCCTTTGGGGGTTGGTAGGGTAAGATCTAGAAGTTGAAGGAAGAGGACACAGTCCTTCAGCCAGTCTGGCTAGACTGCCTCTGACTTTGATCTTTGCAGCAGGAAGCACTGCTATAAAAGTTAGGGCGTACTGAGGTTTCTTGTGTAATAAGAGAACAGAGACACATGGTCCACAATTTGCAGGGGAGGGTCTCCAGGTCCAATTACCTGCAACCTCGTGGTACCTTAACGGCAAGAAGAGAACCACCAATAGCGTTTGTTAATGAAATGCTGCATTTCCTTATAAGACATTGAAGCATGCTGAGAAGCAAAAGATCTCAGAATCAACAACCACCACCACAAAAAGGGTTAGCAGAGATTGGTAGAACAGAGATTTGTAGAAAAACGGAGATTTGTAGAAAAAGAGGTTGAACTGTATAAAATGACAAAATTCTGGAAGCCCATGCTGGTCAGGACCACGCCTGGCTGCCCTCACAGCGCACCCTCACACTCGGGCCTGGGCCCTGAGGCGCCGCTAAGGGCATGTTTTCAGGCCTTCCCTGGTTCCCAGGGCGCTCTCTTGTGATCTATGTGAGGCACACGGATCTAGTCATCTGGGAGACATCCACTAGGAAATGGCTTGTCTAGGTCATTGATTGGCCCTTTGTCAAAACCCCTTTCTTTCCCTTCTGCATTCCCACTAGGGAAAACCCAGGGAGAAGAAAGCTAGGATATGAGGATACCGACCAGGACTTCCCCCTTTTTAAAACTGGCATTTTAAAAGTTATCCCTCGGGAGAATAGTCACTGATCAAAGAAAAGGAAAGGAAGGACCCATGACAAAGATGTGAAGATTAGTTTTCATAGTCCTTGTTTTACACAGAAAAATACCTCTTCCCCGCCTTCATACTGGTTAGTAAATTTTAAAAAAATATGTAAAATAATTACTTAGGAAAGTTGGCATCCTAAGTAAACAAGTCCCCAGTGACTTTTCCTCAGAAAATGGGAACTGACAGTTCCTAAATGGTTCATTTCTGAACCATGTTATTTTCTGAAGTGGTATTGTGTACTGCTCTTTTTTTTTTAATGCACATTGTCCTGGGGGCTGGTGGATGGGGTAGAAAAATCCCCAAACCATTAAGAAAGAAAACTAGGCATCACTTGAAAACGATTTTTGTTCGCATTGATCATAGCCGTTTTGCCCTCTGAAATGAAATGGAATATGAGCGCTTCTAAAGTAGCTGGACCGACCCACCCCTCCAGGTGGTTCTGTGAGACTTGTTGCCTTGTCAATAACAGGATTTATTAAGATGTTGTCAGTCCTTGGACTATTAGCTGCTACACGGTTATGTTTGTCTATCTGATCTTCAGTATACGGACAATTCATATCACTTGTTGAAAAAACACCAAAACACAAAATCCTGTTAGTCATTTGGTATCAGATAACTGATTGTACCATTCAACTACTTTTTAAAAATAAGTGTAAGTTACAGAGTGAAGAGAATAAAAACATAATGGGCCAAGTAAAGTGCAAGATGTTTAGCCACCAACAGCCCTTGTTAGTGTACAGTAGGAATTTACTTTTAAAACAGTGATTTGGGAACCTGTGTGGGTATATTGTTAAGTCTTTTTAATATTCTACTTGTAAGGATATTTGTCATCATCAGAGGTAACCTTTTCTCTTGCTTTAGATGTGTTAAGTCTTTACATTATTAATTCTTTTACGTAGTGTTTGTAGTTTGTAGAAGGAAATTGGAAACTGATTTTATTATAATGGCGAAATCATCGCTCCTATTATGACATAAAACTTAATTTGATGTCTCCTTCACTGACCCAAGCTAATCACAACAAAAACATGTTAACAAAGTGAGTAAAATTCTTTTCATGCATCAATTTTACTACTCAGGGCTGCCTGAGAAGTCTTAAATGAAGGTGCTGAGAGAGAGAGAGAGAGAGAGAGAGAGAGAGAGAGAGAGAGAGAGAGATCACTTGACAGGCTATGAAATATTGATGTTCAAGGTGAAACCTGAACTCCTCAAATTGCTGACTTCTAAGGAGCAGAAAAATAGTAGAAGGGCTTATCCGTAATGGTCAGAACACACAACAACTGAAAACATGGACATGGCTTCCTCTTTAATTTGGGCAGATTGGAATGCACTCCTCCAAAATCAAACGGAAATAGTAAAATTTAAAAACTTTTATGAGTACCCAGCTCAGCTGCACCTGGCTTCCCTAATTGCCTTCAATTGAGTCATTACTGGGGAGGCAAGATGTTTAGCCACCAACAGCCCTTATTAATGTATAATAGGAATTTACTTGTAAAACAGAATTATTGGGATGGCATGATGTCATAAAGACAGAGTGCTGACATTTTAGATTGCTTTATATAGGAATGCTGAATTATATTTTAGTAGTGAAATATTCCTTTGGTAATTAATCACAATTTGGTGCGACCTCACTGAGGGTTAGGTGTTTGTCTGCAGAGACATCATGGCCACCAGAGCCTGTGTTTGTGCAAATGCATGCCATTCTCATGAATTATCTATGGGAAAGGAAAACCTTCTCTAGTAGTTTGCAGACGTGCAAGAACTGATTATAACAGGTGTAAATAAATAAAAGGTTTTAGCAAGCCTGCTTCCCTGATTTATGTAAATAGGTTGGAGCCTTACAATTATTAAAATGCCTGCAAGTTTTCTTCTTGGTGTCAATGATGCAAGAAATGGGATACATTAATTCTGCTGTACCTCAAACTTAGAATCTGTCACTATTGCTCTGTGATTAATGGGTACAGACTTTTACCTGCCTCATAAATATAATGGGCCTTGTTACTGGACTCTTTGCAGAGCAATAGTTAACGTGATGTCAACACTTCCATTGTAAACCCCATTTTTGGAGGGGTTTATAACTGGGTCATAAAAAATTACTTGGGATGACACTTTGAATGTGAGGCCCTACTCCTAGGCCACAAAGATATTTAATGGAATGGATTTAAGTGTTCCATTTATCTGTTTGTAGGTCTATCAAGACCTAAGTGGCAGATAAAAAATTCAAGTTTTATATATTTTAAAGAGAAAAATTTTAAACAATAAAATGGATTTCTTATCACTCATTTTGCTCCATTTTTTTCCTAAGGAAATACTGTCTAGTTAGGTGCTGGATCATTCATTTTAACCTAGAAGGGGACATTTTAAACCTGGCTAAGCAGGTACATATCAGAAGACATTTAAAAGCCATTCAGTATGAATATCCTGGGGACTTTGTGCCAGGTAGCCACATAAAAGCACGTTTCATTTTAAAATCAGTAAAATTTCCCAGCCGAAGCTTGAAATAGGCAACCTTGGGAAATGTAGTGTGAAGTGGCCGCCTCAGTAAGACAACAAACAGCCTTCTGGATTAGAACATAAATTTCTCTTGTTTTTAAGTGAGAGGAAATTGCCATGAGCCACCCAAGACCAGCGCTCCTCCCTCCTGAGGCCTGGCAGGTCTGCACAAGGAGGTTTCCCCAAGTCCCTGGAGGGGGCCTCTCGGGAGTTCAGGCTCTCTGACGTCATGTCAGGCAAGGCCAGAAGGAGCCCTTAAGGTCTTAGTGGGTAGTGCTTCTCTTTAAGTTCCTGAGAGTGAGAGCAAAGGCCAGGAAGTCAGGATTAACTCTGCTGGAATCTGAGGGGAGTGGATGGGAGGCTGTGGTCAGAACCCAGACTTTTGAAGTGGGTGTTCAGCTGCCACAATTTACTTGACTTGTTAGATGGTTTAAGAGTTTTAATTTAAGAAGTCATCTTACAGTACTTTGTAATAGGTTCCAAAGCCACTAGTTAGCCTGACCCAAAAGGGTTTTTTGTTAGTTTGTTTTTGTCTTTGCAGAGGTGGGTAGGGGAGGCTTGTTGGTGTCATAAAATCAATAAAGCAGGACTGTGAAATCCCCAATGATGGGTGAGGTTTCGGTCTTCTTCCTCCCATCCTCCTGCTTTTCTCTTCCTTTCTTCAAATCCCTCTCTCCCTACTTCCCTTCTTTTGAAAAATAGGATATCCCCTTGAAGGGCATAAAACCATTAAGTAATAAGCCACTAAAAGAGAAAAAATCTCAGAGCCCCCAATGCCAAGGGCACTTTTCCAGATTGTTCAGCAGACTGAAGCTTGGTAAGGACAAGACTGGATTATAGTTGAGAAGTCTTTGTACTGCCTGACGTGTCTATCAGAATACCTTCTAAATTGTTTTCTGCCTTATGCAGTCATCTCCGGAAGGAATAAATGATTTTCATTATATTGTTAGATTTGTTATCATAACATGTAAAATGTAGACATAATACCTGTAGTTCTCAAGTTGATTGGCATTAGACTTACCAGTCTGCTTGAGTAATAATGCAGGACCTCTCATGAATGGGCTGGGTCAGCAGGCAAGCTTAATGTCTTTGAGTAATTGCTTCACGTAAAGAAATTCAGCAATGTCCCCAATAGCAGTCGTGTTGATGGATACAGCTATAAGCAAGTTTGTAGCACTGCATTTGGAAAAATAAAAAAAACACTGTGCACTCAAGTGCTTTGCATGCCATATGTAAATGAATCCTCACAACAGCCCTATGAGTTGAGTGGCTTATGGAGACCTTACAGCTCTGGATACTGAGCCTTAGAAGGTTTCCTACCTTCTAAGATCAAATAGCTTGTGAGCTGGGAAGCTGGGATGGAAGCCAGGTCTGTCTTATTCTAAAACCCAGTGTATCCCCACCTTGTATTTAACAACTCAGAGGTCAAGGACTCATAAGTAAAATACTAATAATTATTCATAAATTCATAAGTATTTACTGAGCGCCCATCATGTGACAAGTCTCATGCTAGGACCACCATGTGAACCACACAGCCACGAAGAATCATGAACAGGGCCTCCCTGGTGGCCCAGCAGATTAAGCGCTGCGCTATGAAGCTGTTGGCAGCGGCAACGCAAGTTCGATGCCCAGCTGGGGTGATTCCCACAAGGCACAGCAGACCTCTCCTGCCTCTCCCACTGCTCCCCTCAGCAGTGTATTTAAGTCGATCTGCCTGTTCTGCTCCCCACTCTGTCTCTGGTGAATCCTCTCACCCTGCCTCCCCACACACTCATCTCTGGCCTGCACCCCAGCTTGTATGCAAGAATAAGTCTTTAAAAAAAAGGAATCACAAACAAGTGAGGTGAGGCACTAAGTAAATAGGAAATTGCAAACTAGGCCTCAGAGCTACACTGAGGGATTGGAAGAGACCCAAAGGGGGCACCCAGAAGGGGTGCTTGATCTAGATTTAGGGGGTTCAGGCTAAAGTTCCCAGAGGCTAAAAAGTTGAAGGAGGGGGTGGCTTGAGGCAGGTGAAGAGGACTGTTAAAGGGAGGTGGAGGAGGGAATGCAAGTCAGTCTGGAGTATAGCCACTGCCAAGGAGGCGGGAAGTGGCGTTTGAGTCCGGGAGAAGCTGGAGCCCTCAGCCATGGTCACGACTGCAAGGGCCTTTGAACCAAATTTGAGAAGTTTTGACTTTTAAGGCATTGAACGGTTTTCAACTGGAATGAGATGGTCAGATTAGTGTTTGAGAAGCTGGTCCTGACTGCTCTTTGGAGCCTGGGGTAGAGATGGGGCGCCAGAGCCAAGGCCCCGGTTGCACGGTTGCTGTGACTCACATCCGGAATGAATGCCCATGATCTTTGGTGATTTGGGGATGCTGAGCAAGGGATAGGGGTGTCTTGCCTCCAGTAGGAGAGGGTCAGAGCACAGTGACCAGGTGCAAGGAAGCAAGAGATATCCTACTATTCTGAACAAACTAGAGCTGGGGACCCCCCAAATATACATCATTGATAGTTGCTGGAGCTGGAGGAAGAGATTTGAGAACCATCGCCACACTGTATTAACTGAAGGCGCAGGAGAAGAAAGTGTGAGTAGAGCATCTAGGAAGATCTTCTTGAACAAGGACACCTCAAGGTCAGATAAAGGGGAGCCTGCACAAGAACAAAATTAATGGCTGCAGGTGAGAGTACAGTGGTGCTAAGTTCTCAATTTGTGTGATCCCCAAATTTGTGATGAAATCCCCTAACCTCCAAAGTGAAGCTATTAAGAGATGGGGCTCTTGGGAGGCGGTTAGATCAGGAAGGGCGGAGCCCTCACAGATGAATTAGTGTTCCTAAGTGTTTTGCAACCATCCCAGGCTGGGTAGGTTCACCCTGTCTGTTCCGGCAACTTAAAAGAGAACCTTGGAGCCCTTGACATCATCCCCAGAGGTTTTTGAACAGTACGCGGGGAAACAAACGGGGGACAGCAACTGGGACCCCGTGAATCTCCGTAAGCTCTTTCCTCGGCTTTCTCCGGCGTCTCTCGTGCTCTCCTCCCGCAGCTGTCACTGGTCTTCTCCTAACCGTCTCTGAGTACCACCACCCCTGTAGCCTCAGCCTGAAGGTCCAGGTGCGCTCACTTACGCACGCCCACGCCCAACTCCAGGGGCACCATCAGGCCCACGTGCCCGCGTCCACTCCCCAAGCACCTTCTGCAGTCGAGGCCGCAGGTGATAGCCATAGAGGCCAGCGGCGTAAAAGCCTGAGCATCTTAATTTATCCTGCACTAAGTGTTCTTATAAACGAGGCCAGAGAACCCTGCTTTGCCCCCTCCTCCTCGTGAAGACACAGCTACCAGGTATCAGGCAGCAACTCTCACCAGACACCCAATCTGCCAGGACTTGGCCTTGGACTTCCCACCTCCAGTGTGTGAGCAGAATGTTTCTGTTGTCCACCCGCCACCCAGTTTATGGTGTTTTGTTGTGGTATCCTGAAAGGGCAGTGAATTGATCAGGCATTTACATTGCTAATGCAGAAGGCGCTTGGGAGTGTGGGCGCAGGCACTCATGCCTGATGGCGGTACCTGCAGTGTGACGTGGGCGTGCGTAAGTGGGCGCACCTGGGCCTGGAGGCTGGCGATATAAGGGCGGCGTCACGGGACAGCTGCGGGAGGAGAGTACGAGAGACGCTGGAGAAAGCCGAGGAAAGCTTACAGAGATTCACGGGGCCCCAGTTGCTGTCCCCCGTTTGTTTCCCCGCGTACTGTTCAAAAACCTCTGGGGATGATGTCAAGGGCTCCAAGGTTCTCTTTTAAGCTGCCTGAACCAACAGTGAACCTACCCTGCCTGGGACGGTTGCAAAACACATCCCGAATGAACTAAGGCAAGTGGGGAGCCAAGGAAAGAGGAGGCAGCTCAGGGCCACAGAGGTGAGTGACGCCCCCCTTCCCATCCCCCGCGTGACCTTGTGCTGTGTGCTGTGTCGTGAAAAGTGACCCTTTAGCTCCTCAGTTTCTATCAAGTGTCCCTTCAGTTTGTTAGAAATGTGTGAGATGCCTTTACAGTCCTTGAAGTTTGTCTCCATGGATGGTCTCATAATTATCAAACATACTCCATTTTAAAATAGCCTTAGGGACTTTTAAATAGTAAACTCATTTGCTATCTCAAAGTGCAGCCTATTTAGGTTGAAAATAATTTTTGAAATTAACTTGCCAACCTCTTAATACTTATCTATTCTATAAACATTAACTATTATCAGCCTGGTATGTAGGTAAATAAAGAGCTTTACAGTTCTTTTGTTATAAAAAATCTCATGGTATGTGACTACGTAGAAAAAATTCAGTCTGTGTTAACTTTTTCTCCTATTTAGGAAGAGGGAAAGGAAATATAAATGCATTTTGAATCCGTCTCCATGGGGTCTGAGCACACACACCCCTTATGTATACTTCGTATTTTGTTGAGTTTCCGAATACCACTGTCGCCCCACGTTTTTGGTTTTTTTAAATTAAATTATTTTTGTTATTTATATCTTTTACATTTTGTATTTCCCCTTGGGTAACCCACCACCAATTCACCCGTGACCCATCTCCATGGTCCCTTGTGTTCTTTTCTACTCCATTTTGTGCCTTTACCCTCCCGCCCCGCCCTCTCACCCACCCACTGAGTGTCACTCTCCTATTTGGTACCCTTATAGTCCTGTTATAAGTGAAACCATTCGATAATTTTCTTTCTTTCTGGCTTATTTCACTGAGTATGATCCCCTCTAATTCCATCCCTGTCGCTGTAAATTGCATGTGTTTATCTTTGAATGCTGAATAGTATTCCATTGTATATATGTACCACATCTTGATCCAATCATCTATTTTTGGACATCTGGGTTACTTCCATACCTTTGCTATTGTGAACAGTGCCGCAATGAACATACAGGTGCATGTATCCTTTTGAATTAGTGTTTTTGTGTCCTTTGGGTAGATTCCCAAAAGTGGTATTGCTGGGTCGTATGGAAGTTCCATTTTTAGCAGTTTGAGGAATCGCCTTCCAGCTTTCCATAGTGGTTGGACCACTGCGCATTCCCACCAGCAGTGTAGAAGAGTTCCTTTTTCTCCACATCCTTTCCAGCATTTGTTGTTGCCTGTATTTTTAATGTGTGCCATCCTCACAGGTGTGAGGTGGTATCTCATTGTGGTTTTGATTTGCAGTTCCTTGGCTGTAAGTGATGTTGAAAGTTTTT